>LOJH01000696.1:0-38206 GCA_001685095.1 Ellobius talpinus
TGCTGCTGCTGGCAGGCTATAGAAACAAAGGGACTCCTGCCGCCCGGACCCAGTCGAAAAGTAAATATTTAAAGTGCATTTTTGTCACACGTGATGCACTGACTGTTTATAAATAAAACCACACAACCAGAGACTAAGACATAAACAGGACTATGGTTTTTATTTTGCAAGAGACACTCCAGTTTTATATTTTAAATAGCAGCTGATTTGTATCAAAATATGAGCTAGAAGCAGAAATAACTTCTTGAGCCTATACATTTTGGGGTGGCAGATTAAAAGTGGTTTGTAGTGAATACTCTTGAGAAAAATGGAATGAAGTTAAGAGAAGAACACAAAATGTTGTTTGAAAATGACTAACAGAGAAATTCAGTGAAATAGAATAGCCAAGCATACCAAAATTGGTGTCAGGTTTACCAAAGTGATGGAGTTCCTGGATAGACAGTCAGTGAGGAGGGACAGAAAAAGGCATATGACTGTCGTAAAGCAGGGCTTGCAGCCATCCGTATTTTCTAAGTTTTCATTGCAAAACACGAATCTTGCTTCACTATCAAGAAGGGATTCCAAGAGTTTGAAAACTGAACCTGAGACAGAAAGCTCAATTTTGATGTCTTATCTTGAATTGGAAGTTTAATTTCTCTTACGCACAAAAACTTAAAGTTGTACTTAATCCATATACTTTTTATTGCAAATAACATTGTCCAGATACTTGACTAAATATTTTCATGAAAATTATAGCATAGGTATTTGGATTTTCTATGTAAAATAAGGTGTAAAAGCCACTTTTTACGTGTGTTATGTGTGTACATGTATCTAAACAGCAAACCGCTTTTCTTATTCTAGGGTTGTACTGAAATCGTGGATTTTCACAATGTACTACCTGAGGGTATGAACTTGACCTTTTTCATCCCCTTGGTTTCAAATAATGGCAACTATACATGTGTTGTCACATATCCGGAAAACGGACGCCTCTTTCACCTCACCAGGACTATGAGTGTGAAGGTGGTAGGTAAGCATGATTTGTCGTTCACAAGTGTATCGCGGAAGGGCTATGATTTTGTTTAGGCTCTTGATGGGTTATTATACACAGTCATGCAAACTCTACTAAAAAAAGATACAGAATTTATTCACTGCCGTAACCCCAGAACCTGTAAGCAGGACCATGTACAAAGTAAGCAATCAGTAACTGTTGGTTACCTTACTGCATATGTGAATGAGCAACAAGCATGCCAGGGTGTCAGGGAATGAGAAGACAGCTGGATAGATGGATGCTCATGGTCTATGGGTGCTTTTGTTAGTCACGTGACTTTGACCAAGGCCTAGGGATCAGCTGCATAACAAGACAGAGGGAGAACGGCTTGGGATGGGGACTGTGTGTAACAGATTTAGGTATACTTGAGTCATCTTTCTTCATACCCCACCTTTTACTAGATGGGGACACCACATAAAGGTGCTGCATGAGTTAGTGGAAAGATTTTCAGTTCCAAGTCTCTGTTCGAGACTGTTTCCTTGAGTGAATCTGCTATCGGATTCAATACAAATTACCACAAAAAGGAAAAAAATAATAGTGCAAGTTTTTAACACACTTAGCACCAATAAAATCTAAATCCACCAATTCTGTGATCGCATTTCTTCAATTACTTTTGGAATGATGCTAAGTTGGGAATGAATTTATGAGGAAAAAAAAGAAGGCTGAATTTAGAATCTAAGTGTGTTTTAGAAACCAGATGAATTATGTCACATAATGTTGATCTCAGATGTTATTTATAATTTATGTGCCTATATGCACGTAGTTTTATCTGTGTTTGGAAAGTAAGAACAGCTATTGTTGGTCACAGATTTAAGTGTAAAGTAGTTGACAGACACAGCTAAGGTGTAGAAGTCATTCTTAACTAACCTTCAAATGACACAAGTTTACTTTTCAAAGCTGTGACACACTGGGCATTTATTAAACTTCATTAAGGATGCTTTAGTATATTGTACTTTTAACTTGTTTTAATGTATTTTATTCCTATTAATGAAACTGTGGGGTGAATTTTATTTACCATATTTAGAGTTATAGAAAATTTACTCTTCAAACTAAAATATACTTGTGTTCATATGATTAATATATGGAGAAATCTGGTTGAGAACCTGGTCAGTCTTTAAACACACACTCTTACACACCATACCTGGGTTAGAGAGATGCTTCAGAGGTTAAAAGCACTGACTTTTCTTCCAGAGAACCCAAGCAACCTGAGACTCTCTTCTGTCCTTCATGTGCACCAGACACGATGTGATACATAGGCATACATGTAGGCCAAACATGGAATATTCATAAAATGAAAATAAACAAAATTTCAAAGACACCACACAGCAAAGCTCTTTCAAGGTACTTTAACATATATTTATAGACCATACAAACAGCAGCATTTCCATGCATGGACATTTGGCTAGTAATCCAGTATTAATCAGTCAGACATGTAAAAGTGTCCTTAAATTTTCCATGTAGCTGAATATTCATTTACTATTATCCAGGTCTCATACTAAACATTCTGAGTATCTGAGGGAGAAATACTTGGAAAATAAGCTTAAATAATAAGCAAGGTTTACAAATTGAAAGCAAATAGTTCCATGTGTGGAAAAAGTAGCTTGGAAATTAAAAGAGGATGAAGAAAGAGAAGAAATAAAACATGAAAGTTGTTGTTTCTAATATGGCAAGAGAGGTCTATGCCACATGAGCACTGGAAATTGAGAACACTGATAAAACAATCTACCCCCCCAAAAAAATCCAGGAATTCCATATATTTCATTTGGATTTTTGCAAAGAAAAAACTTTTTCTGTGCTCACAACACTTCTGTCACTAAATGTGCGAATTTTCCACACCAAGCTATTCTCCAATTCTCTGAGACACCATCTGTGTTTCCTACATTTTAATTCATTTTGATACTAAATACCTGGAATTTGCACAGACCACACAGATTGAAGGCTCTGTCTTCAAAGAATCTGAGGGACTCAAAAGCTCTTGGTTCAGGAACTGGGGACTAAATGTAACTATCAGAAGACTGCCTCAATGAAAGATGTTCACGCCACCCACAGCACTCAGGAAATTAAAGGGCTCTCAGGAGTTCTGTGTTAGGGATAAGTAATAGCAATGAATACATATTTCCTATTACATCACATTTCATTTTCAAAGAGTGAAGTCCAGGAATTGGGTATATATTAGGCCATAGACCTTCTCAAGAATTGACAAACTATGCCCGGAAGTTGAACAAGTTGGATGCAGAGGTTTGCATAAGCCTGAATGATTTAACATGCCCCTTTTGCACTCCTATCATAGGCTCACCAAAAGATGCATTACCACCCCAGATCTATTCTCCGAATGACCGTGTTGTCTATGAGAAAGAACCAGGTAATTATCGGTGTGGTTCCTATGTTTGGTTAGAGTCTCTTAATTACAAGAAGCAAAGCATAGGTTAACATGAAGCAGTAAAGGATAATTGGATGGAAATGCACAGGTTTCAAGTGAAATGTGATGGAAAGCCATGGCATGTAAGGACTCGGGAGTTTGAGCTTCTCTCCCAGTGCAGGTCCTTTGTCCTTGTCTCCTTGTTTTCCTCTGTGGTTACAATCTGATTAAAACTTGACTTTGCACAGCGCTTTGGTTTGCTGAGGCTGTAATAAAAGCACAAGACGGCTTTTAAGTTTCTGCTTCCTCTTCAGAGCATGGAGCATGGAATCAGACAGGGCTGAGAGTGTCGTGGTAAAAACAGATCCATGAACGATGGATTCAGAACACTGTCAAATAGTTGCCATGCCTCCCTGGGCCGCCCATAAGTTTTCATAACTTCTTATCCTAGAAAGATATCATTCATAAATTACCAAATAAGAGATTTTGTTGTTCTTTTGATTAAAAGCCTTCTACAGTAGAGTAGAAAATCATGGAAAATTCTGACACTTTTACATCATCTTTTTTTTTAAATTTAGCTAATATGTTTTTGTTATTTTTCACATCAGTCCCAGTTCCCTCTCCCTCCCCTCCTCCTGCTTTTCCCACCATCTCCCCCACCCCACCACCATTCACTCCTCAGGGAGGGTGAGGCCTCTCATGGGGAGTCAACAAAGTCTGTCACATCACTTGAGGCAGGACCAAGGCCTTCCTTTCTGTATCTCGGCTGAGGAAGGTGACCCTCCAGAGGGAATGGGTTCCAAAAACCAGTTCATGCACTAGGGATAAATACTAGTCTCACTTCCAGTGGCCCCCTAAACTGCCCATGTCACTGTAAAACCATTCTAGACCTGTGAGAAGTATGGAAGAAGAGTTGTTTGTGTGGATTGAAGCTATATAGCCGGAGATCATGTAGGTGGCTTGCCCAAAGGCAATATTCTGACGAGTTTTCAGATATGATTTGCCTTGTAAGCAGCAGAGGATGTATTAAGAATTGGTTGGTCTCAAATTGACTGCATTTCCTAGGGTTAATATGGGCTTTGTTTAGGAACTTGAACATTCTTGTCACCACTGAAGTAAAAACCTATCAGCAACCCAAGTACGTTTTATCTACTTACTGGGCCGCATTTCCGAAGCATTCCTGAACTCATGTTCATTTTCCCTTCATTATGGAAACAATGATTTATAATCTGTACGGTGAGGTGAGAGAGGCCATGCATTGTAGTGAAAGGTTTGGAGCCAGTGTTAGTTCATCCCAAGATAATTAGAGGTTTCTTCAGAGTCTGGGCAATAGTGAGCCAAGAGTACAAGCATAAAGCAGAATTATTCTCAGCTGGCTGGTGTGACAGTTCCAAGCTGGGTCAAATCCTTCCCCAGTTCTTATTAACAATTTGACCTACAAACAATGCTGCTTAACATGTGGACATTTCAACTTTTGATTCTGTGGGACATTAATTTTTAAAAGACTTCATGCTGTTTGATTAAGAATAAATGCCTTGTGTAGGGAAGACTTACTTGGGAAGGAGGGAGGAGAGCAACACAGAAGGAGAGGGAAGGAGGAGGAATATATAACACTAAGGATGTTTTAAGAAGCTGGAGAGAATTAAGATATTTTATGTTCACTTAAAATTACGTTTTATATATATATGAAGTTATGCCACTTGGGATAAAAATGCTCCCCACAAAAAAAAATTTAAAAAAACCATAGACTATTTAACAAAAACCTAATGCCTGGCATATGATATCTTCATTCATGTTGTTGGTCAGGAGATCCCAAAAAGTTCCCAAAACAATAAAGGCTGTCACTATTGTCCTTGAATGCCTCTCATAAATTGAAAGTAAGACCTTATCACTGATGATCTAGCAAATTTTGAAAACAGAACTTTGAGGATTCAATCTAAATCTAACCTAGAAGTCTCTCCTCTGAAGAATAGTTCTAATAGTATGGGAAGGAGACATGCAAGCTTTCAAAGGAGAAAAGCAGTTAATAGTTCTTCCCATCTGTAAAGCCTACGAACTAAAATAGCCAGAACATCAAGGTCTCACAAAAGGTGCAATAACAGCTCTTCTATACCAGGACCAACGAACAGCCACCTAGTTAGACTTAATGCTGTCTTGATCGGTAGGAATTAATGTCTGCCTCTGTAAACATAGCTAGCTGGTGAGATTATGAAATGTAGAAGAGCATCTACTATTGCCATCTGCATAAACCAGTATAATTTCTAACTTCTGTGTAAATACCCACAGCTAGGTGTAGCTCTCACCCCTCATCAAAGAAGCCTCTTTTTGCAGCAAAGACATACTGATCAAAATGTAGAGATCAACTGACCGTGAGGTACCCATCCCTGTTGGCACATCCATCTCAGTTCCTTTACCTAAAGCTCAAGGCAAACATATAATTATATATCTGTAATTTAAGTAACTGTTTTGTGTACTCCTATACACCCCCTGGCTCTTATATCCTTTCTGCTTTACCTCCATTAATGTTTCCTGAGCCATGGAAGGGTTGTTCTAAATGGGAACATTTAGATTTAGACGCTCAACAGTCACTAATTTTTTTCCAGTACCTTAGCCATTGATAAGTTGCCCATGTTTTAGTAAATAGAACCCACACTCATGCTCATGGAAACAATCCTAATTATATTCAGGGCTTAACAAAAAAATACATCGACGTATGAGAAGACTTGTTGGTGAAAATAAGGTACTCGGGCGTAGAGGGATGATGGCTGTGACAGGATGAAAATAGCCAAACTTTGATATGTAAATGTATATGATTCTGAAAGAATAAAACATGAAAATAAAGGAGAACAATAGCAAGCACAAGTATTTAGTTCTACCAAGTTCACAGCAATTATGCTGGTCTTGACATAATTGCTAGCGCTATTATCCCCACTTGTGAACTTCCTTCGTCTCATGAACCATCCCAGCTACACAACTTAGAACTGCTTTTTTTTTTTTAAACTAAGTTTCTGCATGTTTGGAGATATGGATTCCCTGGCCAGTTCTCTTGGTAATGACATAATTTCATCCTCCTTGGATAAGGACCCATCACCTAAGGACTCTTTTATTGGTCACTGTGGTTGAACGAGAATAGCCATGATAGGCTCATATATTTGAATTCTTAGTGCACAGTTTATGGAACTAAGAAGGATTAAGAGCCATGGCTGGGAGTAGAATTTGATACCACAAGATCTCCTATGATATTCTAAGTTAGCTCTCTCTGCCTCACATTTTTTGATGAGATGCAGACTCTCAGCTACTGTTCCAGCACCACGCCTGCTAGTCTGCTGCCAAACTCTTGTGATGGTCATCCTTTCCAATCCTCTGGAACCGTGAACCCCAAATTAAATGTTGTCTTTTATAACTTGCCTTGGTCATGGTGAAAAGGGACTGAGACAGTCACACTTTATGAGGGAAATGACAAAAGGGGAGGTTTGGGCCTGAGAAGAATGCTGCCAGAGTTCCTCTGGCACTTTAGAGCATATTTAGATAGTGATAGAAAAAAAGGCCATTTTGGTAATTGTATGTACAGTTGCTGGGCTTCTCTTCTTGGTTTTATTTTATTTTTTGTGCATTTGGTGTTAGAATGATGAATGGTTTATTGGCTTTTAGTGGCCACTAGAGAATCAGGCACATATGAGTCACATGAAAGATGCATATTGATGGATTAATATAGGTTAACATCATCTGTTCAATTTGTTTGTTCATCAGGAGAGGAGCTTCTCATCCCCTGTAAAGTCTATTTTACTTTCATCATGGACTCCCACAATGAGATCTGGTGGACCATCGATGGAAAGAAGCCTGATGATGTCACTGCTGACATCACCATTAATGAAAGGTAACATGGGTATATACAGGCCCTCTAGTCATTGTCAATCTAAGGTCTTGATACATACCATTAAATGTGCATGATGATTGTTTTTCCTTTAATAAAATGTAGCAAGATTTTCAAATCTTCAGTGGCTGCATCCCAAAGCAGGGCTATGGGACTTGCAATGGAAGTGCACACCCTTGATAGATTGCATGCCAAAATTTGGTATTACATTGTCTTGACTCCAGGTACCTTCATCACAGTTATTACAGGCATGTGCTATATTGTCTTAAGCTCTACAGACTTCACATGATTATGACATGATTCTCATTTAGAAACATTTGAGATGTATCTCCCTCATGAATCTAAAGATAAATGAGAAGGAGAAATATTGGGATGTGGTTACCTGAAAGTATTTGGGTTATAATCTTCCTCAGTCCTGGAGCATGGGTCTATATATTTGCTTCTCTCCTAATTATGTTTATTTCTTCAATTAATATAACCATGCCTTTCCTATCTTCCTTTGATACTTGAGAATTACTTTTTAAATACTAAGATTTTTGTTCTTTAAATTTCACTTTAAAAAGTAATTGTGCAAAACTCTCAAAGAGCTAATTTTTTTAAAAAGCTGATGGGTAATAATGCTTACCTCTCTTAAAATGTCAAACTGAGTCACTTTATTCTTAAGAAAACTTGATATGTTTAAGAATTTAAAGCAAACTTGATATTTTTAAGAATTTAACAAAGTAGGGTGTACAGGTCTCTGAAGACTGAAGATTTCTCTATAAGTGAGATATAAATTTCTAGAGAGAATTGTTTTACCACGTAAACCAATAAATCACAGTGGTCAAGCATGTGACAGAGTGGCGGAAGTCCCCAAGTTTTATGACCTTGTGCCAACAGACCTTTCAAAACCTGTTTCTTTCCTACTAGTAAGTTAAGATTTTGTAGAAAGTATAAAATATCTACTTTGAACAGCTTCTTATCCTTAGCTAGGACAGTTACAGCAGGGATTTAAATAATATATGATAAATAAATGACTGAGAAGGAATGGGTGTTGCAGGAAGAGTTCTTAGGGGACTCTCGGTTTGGGAGGATTAGGTGGCATTCCACAAATGAAACAGTGTTCACATCAAATTTACTAAGTTGCGAAGTGAAAGCTGGTAAAAAGAAATGTGTTCAAAGACATGGACTTTAGGGAAGCAAAGGAAAATTGGAGGGAAAAGAAGCCTCCAAACATGTCATGTTTGGTAGAAGGAACTGATGAAAGGTTCAGCTTGAGGCCCCAAGGGACAGTTACTGATCATTTCGGGAGTTCTGAGGATTGAGATTCTCCTTTTCATATTAAATGAATCCTTATGAGAACAAAGTCATGTTATTCCACTTTGCTGCAATTAAGACAAAGCTTGCAATGTTCATGAGAGCAAGAAAATAAGTTTGGGAGAAAACTACTTGTCCCTGAAACACAGTTTTATGATTGACACTATGTCTAATCTAAAGGAAAACCTGGTCAGCTAAGTTAGAGATATGTTTAGACCCCTCTGAGACAAGGAGTTGAAGGGATTTTAAACCTTGGTCTTAAACACAATCACTTGGTCTTGGACTTACTACAGTTGGATATATTTACGTCACAGTTCAGTTATCATGTTCTGAGCTATTTCTTTTCTTTGCATGTAAAGATTGAACTATGCAGTTTCAACATTTCACATCCTGCCTGTCTGCATTTGGAAATCAAACTTTCCATATCTCTGCAGCATGACAGTTACGCGGGGCTGTGACAGCCAGAAGAGCAGTCATCAAGCATGGCTGCGGCAGAGACGCATGTTCAATCTTCTGAATATTTCAGTAAATTATTCCCGTAATATATTCTTTTACAAAACAGCCAAGGCGTGGAAAGTTTAATGGCATTGCCCAAGGTGCAAATGACAAAACATGGATCCCCCCATAAGTCTGATACCAGAAGATTATTTTCAAGCTGATGCAGGCATCGTGCCTCAGCATCTAGAGCAAGGGTGACATTTAGCTGTGAAGGAAGAGCTACAGTGAGAATCTAGCATTGGGTTTGTCCGGCATTAGGCTAATGTGTAGTATGATAAGGCCCTTGTCAGCATTACAGCCCTCTCCCACAGGACTCTGTAGGTGATTGCTTCTTATTCACGCATAGGGCACAGCCTGTGTGTTTCACAAATGTTTTGATTTCTTTCTCCTTGTGTGTAGTACAAGCTATTCCCCAACAGAGGATGAAACAAGGACTCAGACTTTGAGCATCAAGAAAGTCACCCCTGAGGATCTCAGGCGCAACTATGTCTGTCATGCTCGAAATACCAAAGGGGAAGCTGAGCAAGCAGCCAAGGTGAAACAGAAAGGTAATGGATGCACCCAGCCAATGACTCTGTGAACTCTCAAATAACACTGTGGTGAATAGGAAATCAGAGAGAGAACTCCAGCACATAGCACATCAGACACAAAACAATGAATCAGTTAAATGAAAAACCTTAGGAGAAAGCTTCCATCTTTGCAAAGAGGCTAGCGTGTTGGTCCTGAGAGTGTCGGCACCTTAGTACCTAAATGTTGCTTGAAAACTCGATGAATGCAATAGCAAGACACAATTTTATATCTTAAATAATCGTGAAAAAATGAAAATCCTCAAAGCTAGTAAAGATGTAATATAATTTCTAGAATCACATATTGTTGTTGAAGTCCAAAGATGCCCTTAGATATAACTGAAAGCAGAGTTCAAGGGTCACAAGTTTGATCGTGCCATATGACCTTTAGGAATTTTTCCTGAATCACTCATCCCCCACTATTCTTAGAAGTGTAAAAAAGAATGAAACATAAGTAGCAGTCGTCTATATATATTTGTCTATAAATATATAAGGAAGGAATAGAATATTGATTCTCAAAAAAATGTAATTTCAGATTCATGTTTTATACCTTATGTATCCATCATTAGGCAGTTTTATGTTATAATTGATAAAATTTACTATATTATGATTTAGTTTGATGTTAAAATAATTTCTATGTTAATATCTGTATTTTCTAAAATAAATAAAAATTACAAATCCTTCTTGTGTGAGCTGTTGCTCCTGAAGCATATTGCCTAAATTTTTCTTTGGGTCTTTCCCCTGGCACAAATCCCAACCAATTGATCCCTTCCTGAATATTTTCTACAGGTATGGAGTAAACTTAACAGAGATATCACCTGGTCAGTATGGCATTCTGAAACATGCTAGCCGTCACATTTTATAGTTTATAACACTTATATAAAACTGAAACATTTGATACACTTTTATATAAATGTATTTGATACACATTTATATAAAAAAGGAAAATGTTGACTTATGGTTGTTGCATTTGCTTTAGACTTGAATCCTTTTTATTTATTTATTTTAAGATGAGCAACAAAGAGGACACAATCAAATGTTGTCTTACAAATTAGAAAGAAACTGTTTATAGATCTTAAGAAGTCTTAAAGAATTTGTTCAGGATGCTCCATTGCTTCCATCTCAGAAATCACTGTAGTGAATTATCTGTGCTCGAACATCGGATACCCTAATAAAATCCTAGTTTCCTTTTAGCCCAACTCTCTGATCTTGCAAAACTAAAGCACTCTCTGAGCCTCATTATTTTTATCATAAAAAAATGGAAAAATTATACCAGCACCTCTAAGGTTGTCAAAAATGCACAGAACAAGCATTCTTACTAGTTCATACTATTAGCTGTTCAATAAATGCTAGCTCTTATTTCTCCAAGGGTATTATACGCAATAATTAACAAAAGCAACTGTAATCATACAAGTACCATTATAGTCTAGGTTACAAAATAAATCAAATTACTTTAGTTGAAGACCTGTTAGAGCCTTTAATATTTAACATTCCAAATGAAGGTCTTCGGGGGTTTAGATTGCTGCAGGCTGGGTGTTTTCAATTGTGTTAAAATCCATATTGCTGAAGTACAAAGAATCTGAGGGTTTTCTTTTTTTGGCATGTACTCTGTAAAACAAGAATAGAAGATGACATAAATTGATCACTTATCAAAGAATAGGATCAAGCCACAAATAAAATAATGTTTTATGTGGGAGACGTGCCCAAGGATGTCCACCTGAGTAACTACTGTAGCCACAGAAACTCAGATTCTGAGTTTAGTGGGGACAATATTGAGGCTGTGAAGGGACACATGACCCTCTTGACCAATGAGTGTTGATTCCAAGATTTTATATCTGCACATCATCAAAAGGATGACAGGAAGCACAAAGTGGTGACCCAGGCATGTAATCCTGCTGTGTGGGAGATTGAGCCAGGAAGTTTAGGAGTTCGAGGTCAGCCTCGGCTACCTAGAACATTGAAGACCAGCTTGGACTACATGAGACCCGGTCTCAAACAAACAAACAGCAAACATGAAAGGGAGAGATTAACACGTGGAATGAGAATTCCATGGAGCAGGTTTTATTGACTGCACATTTCATCCATTCAATTGGATAATGTCCTCCATATGAGAGAGCTAAAGTAAACATGTCTAACATGCAGTTGTTTGGTGATCAGAGAGTAGCAAGGTAGGTTCTAAGGAGACATGTGTTTTAAATCATATGAGAAGTTGCCAAACCAGTTGCCCAAGAGGTTTGCTGCTGCACACTGCCCCCAGCACAGCATGGAGCCTTTGTACACTCTCTTTCTCACCAGTTTTTGGATTTGTCAACTGTTAAGCTTCTAGCTTCTTAGGAAATGAGTGTTTGTGTCTCACTGCAGTTGCTCTTTGAGACCCTGGTGATGCTGAAGGCTTTGTTGTAAGTTCATTGATTATTAATAAATCTTTCTGTGAGGCCGGTAAAAAGCTTTGGTCATTTTCAGCTGGATCATTTGTTTTACATTTAGTGTGGTATGTAACTCATGCTGGACACATGCATACAAGACACACAACCACATATGCACACCCAGATTTACACACACCGAATGCACATCCTTGGTTAACTTTTTTGAATGTTAAAAATATTTCCATCCAGCTTGTAAATTTATTCATTTTTGAAAGATTTGTTTCGATTCACATGTATGAGTGTTTTGCCAGCATGCATGTATGTGTATCATGTGTGTGCTTAGTGCCTGCAGAGGCCAGAAGAAGACATCAGAGCCCCTGAAACTGGAGTTAAAGTCAGCTGGGAGCCAGCATACAGGCGGTAGATCCTCAACAAGAATGCTAGTGCTCTTCACCCCTAAGTCCATGAGTTGATGTTTTGATCAGCACAGATCTCAGTAATGTGAGGAAGCTCATTTTATCAGTCTCTTTTTTATGAGTTAGTGCTTTCTGAATTATGTGCTTCTATTCTATGTTGTATAAAGTCAAATGATGGCAGGCTTTGTTCAAAGATTTCTCCTTTCTGTTTAGGCCTTTGTTCCGTCTTAGATTGTAGTTTTGAAAGCATGAGCTGCAGATTAGAGTCTGATGTTGACTTTGTTCTGTTTCTCCACAGAAATAGTTGTTCTGACATCTTGTTGAATGTGTTTCACATTTTTTTTCTTGAAATGTCTTGAAAGTTTGGTCAAAAATTCAATTATCTTTATGACTTTCTGCATTCCTCACTCTACCCCTTTAATCAACTAGTCTTACACCATTTTTATTACTATAGCTTGAAATCATTAAATAAGACGCTGTTGCCTTTTCTCTTTTTCAAGATAGTTTTACTCTTTTAGAAAAATACATAGTTTCCTTACCTGTTTTAGTACCAGTTTGTCAATTTCTATTCTTCTTTGATTTTGATTGAGACCCTATTAAATTTGTGAGTAACACTGAAGACTTACCAATACTGATTCTATCAATCCACAAAGATGATAAACCTCTCCATTTATATAAAATCTTAGTAATTTATTTCATCAATTTAAAAAAGTTGAGTGTACAGGTTTTTATTACATGTTATCAAATTTGTCTCTAAAGAATTTAAAAATGTATGCCATCAGACTTTTTAAGTTTTCTAATTATTTATTAATGAAGCATAGTCATGCAGTTAATTGATTTTTATGTGCGCACCTTGAGCTGTTCTTAAAAATTCAATTATCAGAATTTCTGCTTCTCTCTCTCTTATTCCTTTTCCTTAAAAGTGTGTTTTTGTGTGTCAGTTTTCTACGTTGTCCTTCAGGGCACTCCCTTGCTCTCCTAACTTGTCATGTACGGGCATGCTTTCTGGGGATCATTTCCTTACAATTGTTTCAGAGCCTATGGAGGCTTTGGTGGGTTTTGTTATGATAAATGATTTGTATGCTTTTTCAATAATGTATTTTTCATGTTTTGAATTTCTGCATCACTGGAATGTCTCCATTGATATTTCCTATTTACTCTTCACAAGTGTTCATTTGAAAAAAAAAACCTCAGCAGATACATTTTAATATGGATTTTAAAATGATTAGCTAATCATTAAATCATCTCTGCCAGCTCTAGATTCTATTTTTACTTGTTGATATGTCTTTTAAATGTTGATTCTTTTATTTTTCTGCTATCTAGTATTTTATCATTATTCTGGGCATCACAGATGTTATGCCATGGAATGTATTTTGTGAGCAAGTTGAGTTTTATTGTAGCAGGTATTTAATTTGTTTATATCATAGGTCTTCTCTCCTTTCCTCCCTTCTCTTCTTCCTTCTGGAATTCTCTTAATCGTGTGTGTTACAGTAGTTAGAAATGCCCTTTCTGGTAGGGCTGGGTGGATACACTTCTCAGGCTCAGCCATTTAGGCACCACAGGCTAGCCACTGTTTCTTTGCTCTGACACTGGACACCTGGGTCACCTCAGGTCTACATGTGCTCGTATGGTTTTCACTTCCTAAGTGTTCTTTATAGGACATTGTAAGTGCAAACCAAGTCTCCACAGCTTTGCATTTTCACATTCTTTGCCACAGACTGATGAGAACCTCATGTAGATTCCTAGAGTTCATTTTCTACTCAGCTCTCCTCTTTCTATTCCTTAGTCCTTGAAATTCAAACTGACACAATCGTCTCAACTCTCATTTCTCTCCCTAGCTCAGAGCAGCCACCACCTTCTTAGGTATCAAAATTTCCTTTCTGTATCAAAATCTGGAAAATTATCTTTGATAATTATTAGAAAGAAAAAGACATAATGACCATGGGCTTATCTTAGTTTTACCAGTTCTCCCACTGTATGAAACTAAAATGCAACAACAACAGTATTATTTAAGGTATTCTGGAGGGCAGGCTAGTTCATTATCCTTTACTTTTCTGGTACCAGAGGCGAGGTCCAGAGGACAGAGGTTGTAGCCTCATCCCTGAACCCATCAGATTTGCAGATCAATTCACCATTTTCTGTTATGACATCACTAAAATAAAACACTCTTTTGTTAACATTTCAAACAAATGGCCATCACCACAATTTTAAAAAATATGCATAATTGAGTACTGACTAGCCTTGGTCTCTGTGACAGGGGACAATTGGCAGTTCAGGCACCTGGCATTCGGAGGAAGAGCTCAGTAGATTGCAAGCCCAGCTACAACAATGAAGATAGATAATTTGGGTTGCCAAGGACAAAATTTATTGTAGAGCCAGAACCAAAAGCAGGGGAGAGGACTAGCGCTGGGGTCCTTCGTTCTTTTAACAAAGATGGCTGGCTGGGTACATGGAGTTCAGGGCCAATTTATAATACAGAGCTGCAAAATGAATTCTGATTTGGGGAGTAACAATAAGCAAACGACGGCACTTGGCTACATTCTAATTGAGACTTATTGCAATCAATGAGAGAGGGAGTTCAGGAGTCCCGTGTGGTCAGATTGCATCACTCCTTTTTGATTGGAAACCGTTTTGTCTGAAATTGCATCAGTGCAAAATTGTCATTTTGAATGCCGAGACTTGCAGTTGGAAGGACACAAAATATAGGCCAAGGGTCACTGCTTCCCTGTAATGTCCTTTCACTTTACAAGACAGCCCTTTAGAACCACAGCCATTTATATGAGCAGTCTGGTGGATTATTAATTTCCGGGTCCAATCAGTTAAGTGCCGTTAGGTTATCTTTAATAAGAAGATGACACCAGGAAGCACAATCTGAGCTGTAAATATGAGCTGTATCATCGGAGATACAAAACAAAATTGAAGAGCCCCATTAAAAGTAAAAGAGGCTGTAGAAATGAGCCTGGCAGAGAGAAATCAATCGTTTAATTGATCTTTTGGTCGTTAAGCAAGACCTCTATTAATACCTGGAAAAACACCCACCCATTTAGAGGACCACTATCCTGTGACCCCAGGATTGGGGCACACCTGATAACAAGGTTTGAATGGTCAATTCCAGGGTTCCCCTGTACTAGATATACAACACACTGAATTCAGGTTGATGAACTTGAAAGTCCGAGATTTATATCTAAATTTGAGAACTTTGGACTCTGCTCCAGGTTGCTTACCATGTTTTCATTCAGATTAAATGTCATTTGAAAAGTCCTCCCAGCCACTGAGTCCGCATCTGATCAATCATCTAACACCATGGCAGCATTCCACACAGACTGTGCACTTTGAAGAGAACCTAGCTAGCAGTCCTGCTCTGGAGGAGATTCTCCACACCTCATCTCAGCAGACAGATGCTCCACACTAAAGTGTTCAACTGCTCAGAGAAGCATCTTTGCCTTTCTGCTCTTAGATCTCCCCCGCCCCAGTCTCACTCCATCTGGCCCAGGTCTCCCCATCACATGACCTGCTTTTTCAAAACATCAGTAACAATTTTTATACTAACCCAATGAAATATTCTCTTGTTTCTGTGCTTCCCCTGCATTAGATTTTTTAGCCCTTCCTGCCGTCTTCCCTTTTTATCCCTCAAGCGTCTGGCAGACATGCCAAGAAAAGGCATTATTGAGCCAGCCAATACCAAGCCCGGCTTCATCTCCAGCAAATTACTCCATTCTTCCTCAAAGCCTTCAGCTGCCATGCCACAGTCAACATAGCAAACAAATGATGCTTCTGCCCTTGACTGTAACTTTGGGCTTCTTTCCTTATCCTGAAAGAGGAAAGTGCTATTTCTGGGAAAGTTTGTTGAGATCCCAGGTGCCACAGGGATAGGATGGACAAAATGGTTTGCACACGGAAGGTGTGGAGGCCTAGTCTATTTTGTGGGGAGTGGGAAGGAATGGTGAAGGAGTAACTATCTACAGTTCACTAATATTGCTGAGATAAAATCATTAAAAAGTAGATATTTCTATGGACAAAGCCCAGGCTGAAAAGAACAACTTTATTGGTGAGATGAAGACATATATATATATAAATGAACTTGGAAATTAAAAGAAAAGAAAGACATACTATGGCCAGAGTCATACTATGGTCACAGCATTATGTTTGCTTTTCCTGAGCCCTTTGAGACAAGGACAGTGTAAATGTGACAGGACAGTGATTGGAGGCTTGGTTAGAATAGTCAGTGGAGTGAACAGGGCTTCTGTCTTAATTCCTAGCTTTTAATAAATTGGGAATTATCTCATTCTATTTCTGGTACTTCCATAAAGCCTTCATATGGTATTCACAGTGTCAAAAAGTAAGTAGATAACAAGGAAAAAAAATCAAATCCCTGAAAGTTCAGGTCAGCCTTTGAAGTGTTTGTCAGAAGTGTGAGCTTGGGAAATAGAACCAAATACCACTTCCTATTCCATAGATTTGCCAAAACTCAATGAAAATACTAGTTTGAAGACTCTTTTTAAATAAAGGAAAGGAATCAAATTTGTCTGATATTGATGTTAGAAAGAGGATGAAGTCAAAATTAATAGACACAGCAAGATTTTTGCTCAGGTTACCTCCTCTGATGATGGGCCTCTGTTCGGGGAGGGTTCTTGGGAGAGCACTGCAAGAAAAAACCAGCCGCTGGACACAGCACTTTCAAAACTCTCCTTGTCCTAGGATCATGGCACAGTGCTGCAGTCTCAGTTCCCAGGAGGCTGAGGCAGGAAGTTGGTGAGGTTAAGCTGAAGAGCAAGACCTTCTCAGTTTATACATGACTAGGGTTATAGTTCAACAGTAGAGCTTGCCTAGCATGCACAAGGCTATGTTGAATAGGACAACCTTCCTTGAAATCCTTCCCAATGTTAAGATCCTATTTTATTTTGTGTACATTTAGGATCTATTCAAATCACTGAGTCATTTAAAGCACTTTCTGTACCAGGAACTATAAACAGCAGCAGCAAGAACAACAAAAGAGCAAATGCATAGGATGCAATCTGTCATTAAAAAGATTATGCCTAATCTGTTATCATGTTGTTTCTGCTTGTTAACATTTGCAAGTCAAGTGCCTGACTTGGCCGCTTGGCTGATCCAGCCATGAAGGAGATGGGGGATCACTATGATCACTAAGTACAAGTTAATTATCATCCTCATTATTTTGTCATTTGCTTTAGTAATACCGCCAAGGTACACAGTGGAGCTCGCCTGTGGTTTTGGAGCCACGGTATTTCTGGTGGTGGTTCTCATTGTGGTCTACCATGTTTACTGGCTGGAGATGGTCCTCTTTTACCGGGCTCACTTCGGAACAGATGAAACAATTCTTGGTGAGTACTGGAGGTATAATGCAAATCTTTTTTATCACCATCTTTAGACAATGTGTTTCTCTAGCATATGAGCCACTGCACTTAACAAGATCGTCTTTTATTTTAGCTCTTACTAGTAAAAATCTTTCCAGTATGCCCTGTTCACCTTTCTTGATGGAAATATGGTTTAGTCTAGACTAGCTTTGTCTTTATAAAAATATGATGCATATTACATATAAAATTAACATTTCCCCCAGTGGTTCAAAGGGCATAAGTGAAAATAAGGATTTGATTCAATATTCATACATTGTTATTTCAGTATAAAAATGATATTTAAAATGTTAACGAGATGTTTTGCCAACTTTCAAATGCAGAACGCCGCCTTGCAGTCCTGGCACATCTCAGTGGGGACAGCTGCACTCAGATGGCCAACAGACACATGTGGTTCTTGGTCACTGGAGAGGACAGTGCAGGGTCACAGCCTTTTGTTTTGCTTTGTCTTGTCCTTTGTGTTGTGACACAATGTCTCATTGTGTAGCTCAGGCTGACCTCAATCCTGAGGGCTGGGATGGCTGGCCTGTGCCACCACATTCAGCTGTAGGTTCATATGCTTCAGGGGAAGATCCATGGGCCAGCAGCATCATGATCATCCAAAAGCATTTTAGGTGGTGACTTTTAAACATGACTCCCTCTGAACCAGAACATACACTGTAACAATACCCCCAGGTGGTCCAGGTGTACATAAGAGTGCATTGTTTACCTTGCTCTCACTAATAAAAATCTTTCCAGTGTGTATTCCTGGCAGAAATTTTCCTGGCAGTATTACTGAGACATCTGAATCTTTACCAAATCTCTACTGTACAGGAAAAGGAGAAACAGCCCACCCCATAAAATTCTAATTCAGCAGACCTTGGGAAGAAACACATAATCTATATTTTTAACGACTCATGAATTTTATTAAGCAAATTTCGGAAAGATCAATATATTGATCTTAATTTAATTCTAGTTCTTTTCGGGTATAATTTAGTCAGTTTCAAAAATTCTCTCTCAATTTAGAATTCTAATGTATTAGCAAGTGGTTTTCTAGAACACTGTAGAAATTTCCTGCTTGGCCTTAGCTCCCAGCACCTGTGGTGTGCATCCCTATTCCCATGATTCATGGAACAGTCTTTGTCTGCTACAGGGGTCACTCCCTGAGATGAGAGTAGAAAATACATCAGATACAATCTGAACCCACATGGTCATTGTGTCTGAATACTGTCACAACTAAAAAATTACACTGATAGCTGTCACATTGTTCACAGATGCAAAAAGGAAAAAATGAAAAAAAAATAAAAATGCCCAACACCCAAAAGTTAGGTTTAATAAAAAAAACAAAAGGATAACTTGAGAAGTTTTTTCTGATTTGTTTTGACGCTGTGCTCCTTTCACTAGATGGAAAGGAGTATGATATTTATGTTTCCTATGCAAGAAACGCTGAAGAAGAGGAGTTTGTGTTGCTGACGCTCCGTGGCGTTTTGGAGAATGAATTTGGATACAAGCTGTGCATCTTCGACAGAGACAGCCTGCCTGGGGGAAGTAGGTATCACACATGAGCAACACAGGTGCCACCCTGAGGGGCAAAGTGCATCCTGAGTTTCTGGTGCATGAGTGGGCTGTAGCGCAGTCATGGTGTTCAGATATTGAGTGTACAGTTCTTTCAGTTAATGGAGACTTCTCCAGATGTACAGCCACAGTGTCAGGTGGACCCTGTTCAGTCTAGTTTCTGGCTTTAAACTTTTCCTTTGTAACCTCAAAGAGCTCCATGCCGGAAACGAGCCAGACCTGACGAAGTCAATCTCACTGGAAGTTAGATTTTCAAGAAGCCTTGAGCTGACATGCATTAATTTTCGTTCATTTTCTTTAACAAAGACCCAGTGAAGGGAATGTTTCTTTTCACAAACTGAGTTTTACTCCCCTTCACTGGAATGCAGCTGCAGGACAGAGAGTGCAGAGCGTTTCCCTGCTAACACAGCATGCCCTTTGCTACTGTCTCATCGTTTCCTCACCTCGGAGCCAGTGAGCTGCTGCTGGCCAGATCTGCCTGTTCGTTGTTTGTATCTCCTTTTCTAGCACTGTGGATGTTTGAGTTTTAGCTTAGAATGTGGAAGGCCGTTGCATTCTACCAAGTTTTACAAGGAAAAGCTTGAACTAATGTTAAAAACCAATGCTTCCTTTTTTTTAAGTCCAAACAGTAGCAAAAATGTTTGGACTCTTTTCAAGTCCAAACAGTCATGGTTCATTCAGCAGTTTTGTAGCAAACCTGGCAGCAACACTGTTCAATTCCCTAGAAGCCTTTCCTATCTAATATAAGCACACTGACTCCCATCTGGAGCAGAGAAAGCCATTTTCCTCTCTTTTTCCTAAGAAATCTGTTCACATTGACTGTTTTATATGTTTTTGAAATGTGTGGGTAATTGATACCTGGAACAGTTTTCTTCTCATTTTGAGTTAATAGATCATTTTGCTTTTCTGCCCAGCCATGACCCCAAGCCTGAGCTTGTGTTCTACAAATCTCTCCTTGAGTGTCATTGTGCCACGAAATGATCACATGGTGAAAGGCAAAGTTCTACTCATATTAATTAACAATTTGCTTAACTCATTCATGCATCTATTGATCCGTTTACAAAGTCAATCAAACTATCTTATCTACTATGTGAAGAGCGAATAAAAGATGCACAGTATATATCTGGATAAGACCTACAGGCGACTAACAGTCCTGCGAAAAATGCAGAGTTATTCTTGCACACTGCAGGCACTCTTCTTCCTGCTGTTCTTTCTGAGGCCACTTTGCTGCTGAACCTCTTTCTGTGCTTAGACACAGTCAGCCTCTGCTGGAAATGCTTAGAGGAAGCACACACCCCTTGCTGGGTTCTACCAGAGGCTGCACATGTTAGATTTTACCTGGCAAGTCCTTCCCTATTACTTCTGCACCCGTGAAGATTAAGAATGGAAATCACTGCAGAGGGGAATGTGATACAGGTTTCCACACCACCAGTGCACTGCCTGGAGCCAGCAAGCGAGCATCGCTCCTCTAGGTGAAGGATTATGCGGGTCTCCTTGAGCATCTGTGAGCAGATAGATTATTCTCAAGAATTTAGCAGCAGGAATTAATCAGAGCCCTTGAATGAAATGAGCCTGTGTTTCCCTCTTCCCCACTTTGTTTTGTTCATCTCGGGGAAAGTGTTTGCTAGTGAATGGAAGTACAGCAACTAGCAATTGCTGAAGAAGGGCTGGCTTCCCAGGGACTAAATGTTGAGGAGAAAGATCCGTGTTCTGCTTTCATCTCCATTCCAGAGAAAAGGAAGGATCTGATGTGGGAAGACAGTGTTGGCCCAAATGCCATTTGTTTGAGTTACTAATCCAGCAACATTGTGACATCAGTTGGCATCAGGAAAGTACACATCTCTAGCCAGCTTTCTTGGGCCACCAGCCCCCAAATCATGACAGAGAAGCTTATTATTAATTATGAATTCTTGGCATTAGCTTAGGCTTGCTTCTAGCTAGTCTTTTATTTTCCCCCTTTATCTTAAGTTAACCCATTTCTACTAATCTATGTGCTGCCCCGAGGCTTGTTTACCCCATCTAAATACTGTCCATTCTGCTTTTCTGCTTCTTCCATGTCTGGCTGGCTCCTGGCTGGCTCCCCTTTCTCTCTGCCCGCCAGCCCCACCTATCCTTCCTCTGCTGAGATAGTAGCTGTTCAGCTTTTTATTAGATCGATCAGGTGCCGTAGGCAGGCAAGGTAAAACAGCAACACATCTTTGCATAGCTAAACAAATTCAGCATAAACAAAGGCAACACATCTGATAGAGTTAAACAATTATTTTATTCCACAACACCCATCAGCAGATGGAGACTCCACATTCTCTGCTCTTGCCCTTGGTTAGCTGCAACTGAAACTTGGGGACTTTGAATCTGTAGTACATGGTTTTTAATTCTTTTCATATGATGGCTTATTCTAGGGTATCTTTCAGGAGCCAGTTGGGCTGAGACACAATGCTGTTTGAAGAAACTGATATCACTGCAATGTGTCTAGTCTGTCTTGTTCAAACGGTGCTTGTGAGGACTGGGTGACAGCAGTCCACCTTATTTTGACTTTAGCTTCTTTGGAAATATTTTGGGCATAGGGCATTTATATATAACTCCATTTTCCCTGAGCAGAGTGACGTTCGGTGGACAGTATGTTTGGATTAAAGATGAATATTTTGGGGAGCGTGTTACAGCTTTGATTCTCAGGCAGCCATTCCCAGTCCCCTCCCTACTTTTGCTTCCTGAGCTCTGTGCATCAGGTGGTTCCTGGCCAACACTAATCCCCATGGTGTTTTCTTCCCCAGTTGTCACAGATGAGACCTTGAGCTTCATTCAGAAAAGCAGACGCCTCCTGGTTGTGCTAAGCCCCAACTACGTGCTCCAGGGAACACAGGCCCTCCTGGAGCTCAAGGCGGGCCTAGAAAATATGGCCTCCCGGGGCAACATCAACGTCATTTTAGTACAGTACAAAGCTGTGAAGGACATGAAGGTGAAAGAGCTGAAGAGGGCTAAGACGGTGCTCACGGTCATTAAATGGAAAGGGGAGAAATCCAAGTATCCCCAGGGCAGGTTCTGGAAGCAGCTTCAGGTGGCCATGCCAGTGAAGAAGAGTTCCAGGTGGTCTAGCAGTGACAAGCAGGGCCTATCCTATTCGTCCCTGAAAAATGTATGAAAGGGAAAGCGAAGGAGCGGAAAGAACAAATGGGCACACGGGAGGAAGAGCCCCCTTCTTCCCTCCCAGGCTGTGGCTTCATAGATAGAAAGAGAACCCTGTCTAAGCCCCTCATAGGGAAACATCCTAGGGACTGTGTGACTGGCAGTTTTGCTTCTCAGGCAAACTTAAGGGTTAGAGTGATGTTCTCTACAGTCTGTCGCCAGGTCTAAAGCCATTATGATCTTTGCAAGTCAAGATGTGTTTGATATATCCTCCATCTCTGTTCCTCCCTCTCTTTTAATCTCTTTGTAAAAATGTCACCATTGTGAAGCCCCTTTGCCCAGTGCCTCAAAGATCCTTTAAAGATAGGTTACTTGCTGATGGGAGTATCACCTGTTTCTCCATAGGATTTTCCTTGAGTTTTATTTTATTTTTAGTCATCCATTGAACATATCACCAGAGATTAAATCTATTTCAACTGAGGATAATTCCCTCCATTGCTTATTTGTCTGTTGGATCCATAGCCTCAGTAAGACTAACAGTCAAACTACAGCTGTTCCTCCTGGCAGATTAAGTGCCATACCACTTTCCTACTACTGAAACCACATTTCCCTCATCTCAGGTAATGAATAGCATATTTGTAAACTTGACAAAGTCACAGCTTTTGCCTTATCACAGTAGCTTCTCAAGGGTGTACAGATGGAGAGGTCCACACTTGCCACTCTGTCTCCCTACCTCTCGTGTCCATCGTCCACACTTTATAGGAGGCACCTAGCTTTTCCTGGTGCTAATGGAAAGCAAGGAAACGCCAAAATGCTCTCAGAGCATTCTTGGCACCGGAAGAGAACAGGGAGCAGGATACTTGCAGTTCGTCTTTTAATTCCAACCTTACTAATGGGAGAACCAGGGAAGTGGTTAATCCCTGCTCATTTGCACCTCTTCATTATGAAGTGGAGATGAGAGGTAGCGATTTTCCTTTTGGCACTACTATTCTAAAAGAATGACCACATCCAATAATTTATTCACGAGTACATGTAGTACCTTGTTCCAAATAAATCACCCTGAAAGTCACTGTTGATGGAACTGGGGTTTTTTAGTTTTAAGCAGAGTTTTACTATTTCTCAGACTTGTAAAAGTGAAAACTAAGTACATTTACATTTAGAGTGGCCAGTTTCTACATCATGTCTAGCATGTGTGTATACATATACACACCTGCGATATCGGTACATGTGAATTATATGTGTGTATGTATATAGAAGTTCCCACAAACTATGTGTATGTGTGTATATCCACTTGCCTATAAATTATCTGTGTGTATGTATTTGGGGCTATACATAATCACACACATATATCTTTAAGCAACCATTGGTACATTATTAAAAGCCAGTAGAATTATTGTCCAGTTTTAAAATTTATGTTTATAGTGCAATGGTTTTCTGTTGGTGCTTTCATTCCACTACTGTTTTATTTGTGACTTCTTGGTTCTCTGTGTATAGTTATCATAGATCTTGCCTCCCCTGGATTAGTATGAATGACTTACTGTTCCTATAGTTGATCTGGGTTGCAGGGCTATCTCTTGTCCAAGGACCTCCCATTGTCACTGTTCAATAGCAGGTGGTCACCTGATATCAATTGATTTTCTACTGTATTTCCTGCAAGACACATTAAGAGTCTAAGTTATGTTAATCTCAGTGCTCAGCTGTGTGGACTATTGAGTGATGAAGAAAAACAGATATAGCTATAAATGAGTCTGAGTATCCTATGAAACACAACTCCTAATTTAAGGAAGACTTTATCCAAGTTGTGTTAATGTTAATAAGCAATTCTGAAATTTTCTCTTATTTTAAGTGTTCAATAGTCTGCAATAAATCATTGCTCTGTGTTATTGGTTACTCTAAATTGAAGAGTTCCCTTGTGAATCCTTGACATAAAACTATAATATATAGTCTTTTTGAGTTTTTTAAAAGGTTAGTGCTTTTTGTTATTTCAAATAATTACCATTTCCATTAATAACCCTTTAATCACAGTACCAGATGAAAGCTGGCCCCAGATAAGCTTTGAATGTTACTTCTAGCATGAGCTATAGGAAAACAAGGGGCAAGCTCCTCACCGCAGGCCATTCTCTGCACTGTGTAGTTTCTGCCCTGCAGGATTCTGTACTCAGCCCAACTGCTGTCCTATACCCCTAGAGATGCCTCATGGTTTCCTATTTATACTCCTCTTTATTGTACTGACCCTGCTCCAATGCTATAGTGTAAAGCATCTCAAACCTAAAGAACGTATCTCATCCTAAGAGAACTTACTTTCAAGACTCTTGTCTGAGCTTCAGAAGATGCTCCATACAGAATAGCAGAGCTCTGGAGGAGGAGTCACACACTTGTCCTTAGAGGGCAAGAAGATACATCATGTCTCTTAAGAATAAAAAACATCCTCCATAGTTTTAGGTTTATGATAAAGGGAACGTCTGCACCCAGGTTAAAAAAGAACCATGCTATATAGAGTGTCTACTTACAAGGCCACATGTGGTTTATTTAATTGTCTTTTGTACTTCAAATGACTCCCTGGGATTCTAATAATAAAGTACTGTCCTCTACTGGGAAACAAAGCATCACTCCACTTGTTACTTACGCATTGGTTTCCATGAGTTTTAGTACTTTATGACTGTCTCTTTAATTTTATTCATATACATTTGTATTTTCCATTTTCATTTGATTTGTATATTTTCATATTTTTTACAATAAACCATTTATTTTCAACTTTGAATTTTATTTTGTGCATGTGTTTTGTGTCCTTATATTCATGTTTGGGATTGAGAAATAAGAGGGGAAAAGAGCAATTATGTTTACAAGAATAAACAAAAGAAGTTATAATAGCAAAATATTTATTGAGGAATAAGAAAATTGTGAGCTTCATATCAAGAACATTTCCTGTGCATATAAGAACTCTGCTTCAGTAAAATGAATAGTCCAGCACATTAGATGGGTGGGGGCGGAGAAGCAAAAGCCACACTTAGTGATAACTTTAAAACAAAACCACAGTTATTTCTCTGGTTTCAGCTTCAAACGCCACTAATGCACAGAAAACTCCTACTAGTCAACAAAAGGAAGGAGCCAGGATGCATGGACCACAGCCACAAGGACACGGTTTTCTAATCAGTTAATAAACAACTGTCAGGCAGGATTGAAAGGCAACAAAATTCTCTACTGTGGGCATATAGAATCCCCATTCCAGGAACTATGCATTGTTTTACATTTTGTATAGGGATGTTTTGCATTGAATGCATGGTAACCAGTCTTAAGTTGCATCACCCTTCAGTCCATTTAGGGAACTCGGGATTGACATTCATTGCATTGGTGTCATCAATCTCACTATCACTTGCCTAATTAAATTTCTCAGGACATTTTCTCCATCCAGTTGTCTACATCCCTCACCAGATCTTTTACGCAAGCCAAGTATGCAGCACGGAATGAAAGACATGTTCAGCAGTTAACCTAGTGTTTCTTTTGAAGCATTTTAAAATTAGATTGTTATGTATTTATTTATATCCCTATGTGGGGACGGCGTATGCACTAGTCAGTTCTCATATTCTGCCCAGGGATCAAACTCAGAATGACAGGCACTTTCACCTACCAACTCATCTTACTGGCTCTGATTTTTATGTATTGGCCAAATTATAAAATTAACTGATATATTTATTGATTTTTTATCAGTTCTTGATATAGCTTTAGAATATGGACTCAGTAAATTCATGATAGTAATGGAGTTTAAATTTTCTATGCATTTAGTTTATAATAGCTGCAGACAAGAACAAATATTTTAATACAATCTCACAATCCCTGTGACCATTGCTAATTTTTGTTATGGCCCTATACCTTTGCTTTTATCATATGTGTTTTGTAGAAGAATAGACTCATATATAAAGATATTAAAATAAAAAAGAGAGATCAAGGAAAAATACATAGTTGAATTCAGATGGTTCTTCAGTGTTGCTCTGTTTTTAAGAGGGAAGAAAGACATCATGAGAGGGGAGGTTTTTCTATAAAAACCCTAGCAAAGGAAAATCATCAGATTCAAGGTTTTCTCGTAAATGAATATGACTTCCATGGCTATTACAATTTTTAAAGACATGCTTTTCCTTAAGGATTATAGAGTTCTGGATCAGAACCAAAGCTTAAAAAACATCCTAATGATTCAAAGAAATGAATCCATTGCTATATAATCAGACCTCATTCTTCTGAGCCCAACAATAAATCACCTAATTCATCATGCCTCTACACAAGCTCTAACATTATCAATGATCACCCTCATCTTCAAATGTGAAGCTTTGAAAATCTGGGAGGAGTTTTAAAAAGCTTAAAAGGAAGTCGCTTGTTTCTAAAGAATGAAGTGAGGATCTGAGCACAGGAGAAGCCCCATCTTGGGAGCAGCTCCAGTCCTTCGTCAGTGTCTGTTTCCATCACTCAGATCTGCATCCACACTGTCCTCTTCCAAATGGAAACCTACTTTGTTGAAAGGTGCAATATTATTTTTTTTAATTCCATAAGCCCAAGATGATGTTTAAGATCTGTCTTTTGCTTTCATCCATGGTTCACCCACTGAAAACAACACACATTTTCCTAACATTATCATTTGGCTACAGTTACATGCACACTTGTGGGATTTGACTGTATAAGTTTCCTATGTTGGAAATCTAGCCATATTGTCCTATTTTCTAGGTTATTTTCTATTTCTCATGATCCAGGTAAAGCAACGGAATCCTCACAGGTGTGTTCTCTAATATATTAAAGGCATTTCTTAAAACCTGAGCAGGGGGAAATGGGACAAGGGATTTGCCAAAATACACACACACGCACACGCACATCTGCATACACACATGGTTTTGAGAACTGAAAATTTAAATCTTTTAATATCAGAACAAAAAACTTCTTTCACTGATTAGAAAGAATGAATGGGGAAGGATCCTGGCTTCCTCATTGCTCTCAAGTTCATGGCGATCAAACTCATTGCAAATTCTCATTGTCTTATGGAGACAAAAAAAAAGCAAATACAGCCTCAGCGCTGAAGGCCACATGTTTTCAAAGTTGTCGGCAATAAGCGTTACATGGGTGGGATTTCTTTCCCGTGATCTAAGACCCTTCTCTAAGTCCCTGCATTTCATACTGGGTTAGATACTGCATTAATTGGAGGAATTTTCCTTTGGGTCCTATCCATATCCCCTCGGCAAACATTAGAATCAAGTACTCTGCCAGAAGTCTTAATTAATTGATTGATTCTTACCTTCCATGGTGGCATTTGGCTCTTTAATTGACTTTAGGCCACTTCTTTACACACATACACACACACACAGGAGAAAGAAAAGCAAGAGAAAATTGAAGCAATAAAGATGGGAAGACAAGAAGGAGCGAACAAGGAAGATAGGACATTTTAGTTGATATAGACCAATCCTGTGCCCAAAATGTTAAGTACCTGGGGCTGGTTGCAACTCAAGATCTAGGGAAGTAGTAATTCCCCTGGTAATTTGTTAGTCAAACATTCTGAATAAGTAAGCATGCTCATTGTTATTTAAAATATTATTCTAGAAGACATATATACAGTTTGAATTATTCACAGGAATGATGATGATGATGACAAGGGATGGCAGGTCTGGAAGTTATGTCTGGTATAGGATAAGAGTAAATACCTGAAGTCACATGATCCAGTGGTAAGAAGAAGCTACAGTAGCATCCCAATAGCACCTAGCTCCTTTGAGCTTTTCTTTGAAGCTCCTTTGTCTTCTTTGAAGACATCTGGTCTAAGGCCACCAGATAAAACTAAAGGAAACAAGAATTCTAAAACAAGAAATGTTTTTCAAGCAGAGAGTAGGCTGCTTTCTGAAATAGTTCATTTAATTCTCATTCCCTTTATTTTCATGATCTATCAGGGGAAGATATTTTCATGGCATTTTATGATAGGGGAAGATACCATCTGCAGTGGAAGGTGTGTAGGTGTGTAGGGAGAGAGATTAAGTTCAAGCGACTCCTCTTCCTAACAGGGAACAAATTCTTACCAATTGTCAGTAAGAATGGTGTGGATGAGATTACTTGATTTCTTAGTTTAACACTGATATTCTATTTTCTCAAAAGTATGTGCGTGCCCGTCTTTTGCGGACCAGCTGGGTATGAAGACATCATTACCAGATACTATGCTATCTTTCCATTTCCCTATAGATACGGTGGAAGCCGTGTTTGATTTCATTCAGCGGAGCCGAAGGATGATTGTTGTCCTGAGCCCCGACTATGTGACAGAAAAGAGCATCAGCATGCTGGAGTTTAAGCTGGGCGTCATGTGCCAGAACTCCATTGCCACCAAGCTCATTGTGGTGGAGTACCGTCCCCTCGAGCATCCCCACCCAAGCATCCTGCAGCTGAAGGAGTCTGTGTCTTTTGTGAGCTGGAAGGGAGAGAAGTCCAAACATTCTGGCTCCAAGTTCTGGAAGGCCTTGCGCTTGGCTCTTCCCCTGAGAAGTCTGAGCGCCAGCTCAGGCTGGAATGAGAGCTGCTCTTCTCAGTCTGACACCAGTCTGGATCACGTTCAGAGGAGAAGTCGTTTGAAAGAGCCCCCAGAACTCCGGAGCTTAGAGCGGGTGCCTGAAGTAGCGCCAGCCCAGAGCATCATGTCCAAGCACCGAGGGAAGCCCTCCGCAGCCTGTCGCTGCTGTGTCACCTACTGTGAAGGAGAAAGCAAGAGCCGGGCAGAGATGCATACCCAACCCCAGTGGGAAACACACCTCTGTAAGCCTGTTCTCCAAGAGTCGGAAAATCAGTGGATACAAAACGACACCAGACCCGAGCCAGCTCCCCAGATCTCAGCTCTTACAAGGCACCAGTTTACAGATTTATCCAATAACAATGACTTTTATATCCTGTAATCACTTTATGTGGAGGGTGGCGGCTGCTATTTCTACCAACTCTCCCTGGGTCACAAACATTTGGGAATAATTGACATTTTTATCATCTAATAGACTATCAGATTTGTGTCCCCTTTATTGATTTCTAAAAACTATTTGTTTCTAGGAGACAAAAGACCGGAAGCACCTGAATGCAGTTATTGCCTCTAACGGCCTCGGAAGAGCACACTCTTCTCAGGCCCTAGAAGGTCAGTATGTAAAAGTTGCCTAGAGTCTGATCTTGCCCAGTGGTTTAAAAGTAGCTCAGAACTGGGGTTTCCTTATGACGTGGGTCGGTAAAGTATACTTGGGCTTTGACAGAGGGTGTGTGTACCCAAGGGAACAGGACTTTGACATTCACACGGTGTGTGTACCCAAGGGAGGGACTTGAAAAGGAGCAGGTTCTGGTGGATACTGTAGGGCAGCACTCAGCAGCAAACCTACAGCACATTTTACACCCCCCTGCCCCCAGGATCAAACTTTCTCAGAGAAATTTATGCATCCTATTGCCTCCCTGTAAATAGTTTGCTCTGAACTTCCTAATGTTGTCAGTCTTAATAAAGGTATATTTTTATGTCATGTCTTTTGTACTAACAGATTTTTAATGCCCTCTCCTCATTTTGCATTTTCTCACTTTCGTATTCAAATCTAAAGAATATTCCAACTCAAGAACTTGAGATTTGGATTAGGTAGAAAATGTAAGAGGTCATTTTGTTTTGTTTTCTTTTCTTTTTCTGGTGTGTATCTATGAAAGTACCAAAGGCACTGAGCTGGCAGTCTATGAGAAGTGGAGCTTAAGTAAGGATCTTGCTTTGTTTGGACCACAGCAGAAAAGTTTAGTATGGAATGAAACTGTAAGTAGGGTTTGGTGCCTACACCCTTCCTTCAAGATTTTGAAAGGGGATATTGAGCTCACGTGCCTCTCCCAGGGGCAGAAGGTAAGAGAAAAGGAAGAAAGAGGACAGATGTAGGCTTAACTCTCATTGACTCCATCCAACAGCAGCAGAATCGAGTGCAGGTTCAGAGTAGCAGACTTTTCTGCAAACATTCTAATGACCATAAAAGGGTCTTGGTAATTTACTTTCATGTAGGGGTCCTACCAGCATCCCTTGAGCTTACAGATAACTGGCCAACACATGAGTGCTCACTCAGCTCTGCTTGTTCCCTCTGAATTAGACCCTGCAAGGCAGATCGTCCAGTTTCATTTATGAGGTCCCATACATTAATATTTGAATGCATGCTTGCAATTATATCATGGCTTAAATTTATAAAAATTAAGTCAAAGAGTAAAACTAAACAAAACAAAACAGACCAAACAAACAAACAACAAAAAAAACCATCTGTGAGATATATCCATCCTGAGGGTCACAAGTATGTAATTTCTGGGCAAACATATTCAGCCAAAGAACGTATGCTGAAATAGGGGAGCAAGTGCCATTGGCAACTGTAGCCTTGGAAGTGCAAGTTGGCTATGAGAACATATGGGAAATGTGTATTCCCTCTCCACGCTGAAAACATCTGTCCTTCATAATAGGATTGATCCGATAAATCCTCCAGCTCAGGAGACAGCTGAGAATCAGTGTATCTTCTTGCAGCTCTGTATGCTCCATGTTTACTATACGAGCGTTACAAGCACAAAATCTGCTGCTTCTGAACAGAAGTAAATCAAAAACAGCAGCAGACAACATTTGATGCCAGCAGTCACCTTCAGTGCAGCAGCCTCTTGCTGCTAGTGTGCTTGGTCCAGAGACAGCCTCTCAACCAAACACAGTGCGAGTGGTAGACAGATAAAGCACAAGTGAGAAGCCTGCATTTTGTCTGTTGAAACAAGAATAACCCTGTCTAAAACACTAGTCACTATGGAAGATCTGGCCAGATGTGATACTCAGCAGACAAGACTCAGCACCTTCTAAGGTCTCATTTCAGGTTGCATCATTTTCTAAAGAGACGTTCAAATGCCTCAACTTAGCTGCCAGAAAATGGGTAATATACATGGCTTCAAATTCTATGAGGGGAGGAAATAATCTTATTTCTTATTAACATACAAGCTGTAAAATATCTTTGGAAAATTTTAAAAAATAACTTTTGTCACTTATGCGCAATAATTTAAATATTTTTAAAAGTACTCCTTGCAAATTTCATTCATGAAGTTGGAGAGGTGGATCAGCGGTTAATAGCTGACTGCTCTTACAGAGGAACCCAGACTTGGTTCACAGCACCTACATGGTGACTTATAACTGTTTGCACCCAAAATTCCAGGGGATTCAATTAGTCTTGACTTCTGATGACTCCTAAACACGTGGTGCACATACACAGAGTTAGCACACAAAATAAAAGTAAATAAGTATTAAAAATATAAGTAAGTGAAGAAAAGGAAAATTCATGCCTGTATACAATGAAAGATGATCATAGTCACCACTAGCCCCCTTTGCAAACTCTCCCTTAATACTGATAGCAAGTCCTTCTTCCAACTTCAAGTCTTAGAAAAAGAATTGCACGCTGAGCCCAGCTACCAATATGTGTATAGATGTAGGGCCAGCAAATGAAGCACAGGTGCCACTGACCTAAGAAGTGTGATTGTCCCTAAAAATTGCTTGCACAACAGCTTCGCTGCCATTCATGCTAGAGTGTAGTTGGCGTGTGCAGAGAGCCACAGCTGCTCTGAGTTTGCCAGTACAACAGACGTCTCATGTCTAGAACAAAGCATTTCACACAAGTCCTTTCTATTTTACAGCTCTTATAACTTTATCTGCCTCGTCTTCCACAGTGCTCCTTAAGCCTTGGCCGGGTGATTGGTAAAGTTGCCCCTTTTAAGATTGGGTAATCGCAATCATTTATTATCACACTGATGAGTTATTAGGTATCTGCACTGCAAAAAAAAGCCTTTTGACCAGCTTAAGTCTATGGTTATAAATATAACTATTTTGAAGGCAATTTATTTGATGATGCAACCATTTAGCAGCATAGAAAATTCCACCTAAGGTAAGGCCTATGTATCTCCCTAACCATGGAGTTTGACCATATTTTAAATACCAGGCATGTATTAAATGCCAGACATGTAGCAGGCCTCAAATCCAATCAGAAAGTAGTTGGTTACTCCATAAACATAATGCCACTGTTGCAGCAGTGAACGTGTCTTGCTTGGAAGGTTAGTATTGTGTCTTGCAGTGTTGAGTGTTGAGTAAAACAGTTGGCATCTTTTCCCCCCAGCAGTCTGCAACAGCACCTTCTGACCCTATGAAAGCTAGTCAGCAAACATAAAGTTTCCTGGGAGGTATCATATTGATGTCTCTAGGTCCTGCAGACAAAGTGCTTGAAATAATTTTCTTAGGAGACAAAATAAAATAAAGAACTAAAGGCAGAGGAGTGAATGTGAAATACAAGTTCTGTTAAACAGCTGTGTAATTTTGGTGCTCTCAAAGCTAAATTTTTATAGTGATTTTCTTTAAAGATATAAGCACACAGTTAACAACATAAAGTCATTTTTTGGGGCATTTGGCTCTCTAAGAGTCTGAAAGACAATGACCTATATTTTAAGTTTATGAAGAAAGACTCATAAATTAGCATTATTCTTTGATCCATCATGCCACAATAGAGTGATAGTGTCATGTATTTCAATGTAAATAAAAAGAAATTTTACTTATGGACCATGGCTATCTGTCTTTGAAATGGTATAACTATTGGTTAAGTGGACATGTCATTAGGTAAGAAATATTTTTTTTCTATTTAGGAGCATGATTTTAAAGTCAAGTGCAGTCTTGACTTTATCTCTCTTCTCTTGGGCTATGATCTCTCTGAGCCTTGGTGTTCTGCTAGCCAAAACGGAAGTAATATTATTAATCTCACTGGATATGTTGAGCAGTAAATGACACTTTACAAGCTTAATTAGTATGCAACACTCCTTTTTTATTTTTGTAAATTTGTTCTAATTCAACACAGAACAAGAAACTATATCCAGGGTGAGTAGCTTTCCCAAGGGTGCTCAGAAAGTTAGCACCCTAACCTCAGCTTCTAACATACATTCCAGTGCCAGTTCTCAAACCAACCCTGATGGGTGCATGTGAAAAATATTTTTCTGAGCCTCCTACGTGGAACTATTTTATCATGACCATGTATACCACAATATAAAAAGCAGGCACATCTGAGTTCTCTATAGGAACAGAACAAATAGAATGGAGTGTCTGTATGTGTGTGTTGGGGGAGCAGGTCTATTAGAGTGGCTTATAGGCTCTGGTCCAGGTACTCCAGCAATGTCTGTCTCCCAACAGAAAGGCCAAGAATTCAATAGTTATTCAGTCCACAAGACTGGATGAACTGGTGCTGACATCATAAAATTTTAAAGAACTACTGGTCTTTAGTCTACATTGGGACTTAAAGAAATGGGTTATACTACCAATGAAGGGGGATGGGTGTCAGCAATATCATGGATAATTTTGCCAGTAGAAGTGAAGGCAAGCAGACAAAAAGCAAATACTTGCTTCTTCAAAGGACTTTTACATAGACTGCCACCAGAAGGTGTGGCCCAGACTTAGTGTGGGTCTTTCTATGTCAAATGATAGATAGCATCAAGAAAATCCATCACTAGTGTGACAAGCTGCTTGGGTTTTAGTTGATATTGGGTGTATTCAAGTCAACAACCAAGATTATCCATTACAAGAAAGATCTACACAGAATTGTGTTATAGCAAGTATCTAGTGGATCATCTAAACTTGTTGTATTATGATTTTATACAACTTTGTTTTATATATAGTAACATTAAAAACTAGAATTGCTGTCCTCTGGACTTTAAAATCATGCTTTTAAATTTCCCCAAAATAAATATAAAAGTGTATTACCTGTGTACGTTAAAACCAGAATTTAAGGTTTTGAAGCTGTTTTTAAGGCACACATTATGAGTTCCTCCTCTTACATTACTAAGACCTTCAGTAATAATAAATTTCCTTTCAGATAGATGATTTGAAGTGGTTGGATAAACTAAGATTCCAGGCTAGAAATAACTTGAAGTAATTATTACAACATGCACAAGGTAAATAAAGAGATAATGTTTGCAAACTGTTGTGTATCTGGGAGTCCCTTCAGGAGCACCTCCACACTGAAGACATAAAAACAGCTCCTTCACTACAGTGGTGTTTTCCTAAGTTGGGGCACACAGTCTATGTGTCTGCCTCTTTTGAGTGTGCCTTTGGTAATTTGAATAAGGTAGGTACCCCATGAGTCTCACGTGGAAAACTATTGCCTACAATACTCTTTAACACTTTTCATATGTCCTATAGTGTAGTTCAGATTGTGAGAAAGAATCGACTTGCCCTAATCTTGACAAGCTCTAGTCTTTGAAGCCCTTATATCAGAACCACTTGTACTCACGTGGAAATGTGCATTTCCTGCTGCTGCAAACGATGAACTCAGTGAGTGTAACAAAGGCGGGGTAAAGCATCGCTAAGGCGGGGCAAAGCATCACTGAAATTTCTCAGGGGATTCTGATGCACAGATTGTTTAAGAACCATTAATTTTTACCTCTCTTCTACCCTTGTAGGCTCTGATTTTCTCCAGCCAAGGAGGACTACAAATCATCCTTTTAACAAAGTGTTTGCAGGCAATAGCTGCAAATAAAGGGCCTGTTTAGACCTTGGAATTGTCTCAGCACAAGCAAACAATCGAATAGAGTGGTTGATAGAGTGTATTTATAACCCATGAACTATCTAACACTGCTTTTTGGAACTTGGTGGGAGTGTTCCAGCCATCATCTCTACTAGAGTAAGATAAGCTATGCTGCTCTAAGATTTCAATAACTTCCCACCCCATATCTTACTTTTGCTGATGCTAAACGTCCAGCATAGGGGCTTGCAGGGTTTTTTTGTGTGTGTGTGTTTGCCATGTGAAATGTGTAGCTTGCAGTTGTCCTATAATTGAACTTAAACTGACGCCTCTTATTTTCTTTCCCTTATGTTTTATTAACTAGAACTATCTCCAAGGTCATGGTCCAGTCATATAGAAACCTACAAAATATGTTCTACGGTCACTAGGAAGGGAAAATTACATTGACCTTTATGAACACATAGCATTGTCTTCTTCTACAAATGAGATAAGGTTGAGATATTTAGATAGGGTGGTGAAGCAAAGAGGGACCTTCGATCTTCTTTCTGTTACTTCATATAATAAAACAACAAAAGGCTCTGATGCTCACATCCAACCTGAGTATGCCAAGTTATCAAGATGAAAGTCCACACAGAAAAGAATAAAGCTTGCACGTAAGTGCTCCCTAACTGAACGTTGTTGACAGACATCATTACAATAATTACAGTTTCTCTTATAAGAGGAAGCATGTTCTATAAGTTGAATGTTATCATGTTGGGTTACTTTCCATTTACTGGCTTTAGTTAGTATTCTAAGAATGTGAAGCTCAAACTGTCTGCAAATGAGCCGTTTCATTTTGGAAATTTAGGGAGCCTCAGAAGAATTGAACGCATTTAGAACACAGAAGAGCATGTAACATGGTCATTAGAAAGCATCATTGATCCATTTATCTAAGGAGTTAAACGGAATTCAAGCTGATTGTGCTGAAGCTCAGATGAGCTCAGTGGAGACCAGTACCTATGGGTATCATGGAGTCTGCGACTCCTTTCTTTGCATTTTCTCTCTTTCTGGTTGGGCTCTATTGACATTAAGTATCTGAGTTTTTATATGTTTTTTAATGTATACAGTATTATTTGGTAATAATTAAAAGCTCTCTATAATTTGGAAAAAAATTAATATTTCAAGTCTTGGTTCATGAGAACAAGCTGCAGCGTTGAACAAAAAAGAATTTTGCTTCTTGGTGTCCTGGGGAAATTATTCACTAGCTAAAATCCTTCTAAGAATATTTCATATAGTTTTGCCTTGAGTACATCAAACATTTAAAAATACTAAAGTGTAAAGAATGACTTTCTGGAAGATATACATGGGTAGAAAGATGAAAGTATGTGAACAATATCTGTTAGCAGATCCTGAGCTCTAATCTTTCCCTGGATGACTGTTATTTCAACACTTTAAAACAATTTCAAACCATGTGTAGTGGACCATTCCTCTAGTCTCAATACTCAGGAGACAAAAGCAAAAGGATTATGAGTTGGAGATCAGCCTGTGCTACAGAGTTAATTCCAGGTCTACCTGGGTTATATAGTAAGACCACATCCTCCAAAATAGAATAATAAAATAACTCCTGATTTCCATTTATTTAACCCACTGATTTATTTTCAACTGTGACAGCTAAGTCACAGGATGACTGTGTTTTAGCTTCCAGGGCAAGTGATGCTGAGCCAGAAACGAACTTATTCTTGGAGGCCAATTGCACATACTGGCGATGTGCCCCAGAGAGCCAAATCTCCCCTAAATGCTTGAGAAACCTGATATTTTCAAGGATGATGGCTTGAAGGATCTTTACAATTTTTGAATACGAGTCAATAAAAATTCAGTAATAATATCTTGTATATATGGAATGAAAGGGTAAAAAACCCACTAATATTACAGATAGTATTCTTCCTCCTTAAAAGGTAAAACATGAAACTCATTGTCAAAGGCTGAAAGTGAATTATTTGTCAGTGGGTAAAGAAATCTTTTAGCCTTTTTAGGTCTTGGATTTCATATTGTTTGCATTCTGGATTATGAGATAATGAGTGGATAACAATAAAGAACATAAAATTGTGAAAGTAAATAGAGTTTCTAACCTGGATAAGCAAAGAAGACAATAGTGTTAGTGTTTATTATTTTTATATTATCAGTACCCTGAAGCAGAAAAGAGGGTATAAAATCCAGTCACTTGGTTAGTGGCAAATTTCACTAAATGATGTCTAAGAAGAAATTGATGAAAACAGCCAGGACAATCAAGCCTCATTTCCTTACTTTGAGCACCAGGATAAAAAAATAAATGTAAAATCTCTTTGGTATCAACCAAAGAAAAGTGTTGGGTGGGTCTCAGGGCTTAGAGAACAAAGTTGGACAGTTATTTCCATTTCAAGCTTGATATTATATAAAATATTAACTTTGGAGTCAGTACATATGATTTGGGATACCAATTATTATAGTGAACGTGCATTTCAATGGCACATGTTTGCTCTCAAACTCTGTTTCTTCATGTTAAGTGGAAATAATATCTACCTCATTGAATTGTTGTAAGGGTAAAATTATTCAATAAATGTGAACTTCTGAAACCTGTGACTACACATGTGGTGGTGGCATTGTCTTGTCGTCGTTGTTGTCATCATCTCCACCATCACCACCATCAACATCATCACCACCATCACCACCATCACCTAATCATCACATGCACCTCCTCCTCCTCCTCATCATCATCATCATCACCACCATCACCACCATCACCATCATCACCATCATCACCACCATCACCACCATCACCACCACCATCACCTAATCATCACACTCACCTCCTCCTCCTCATTACCACCATCACCACCATCATCACATAATCACACTCACCTCCTCCTCCTCCTCCTCACCACCACCACCATCATCACCTAATCATCACACTCACCTCCTCCTACTCCACATCATCATCATCATCACCACCATCATCATCACATAATCACACTCACCTCCTCCACCTCCTCATCATCATCACCACCATCATCATCACATAATCACACTCACCTCCTCCTCATCATCATCATCACTACCACCACCATCATCACCTAATCATCACACTCACCTCCTACTCCTCCACATCATCATCATCACCACCACCATCATCACCTAATCATCACACTCACCTCCTCCTCCTCCTCCTCATCACCACCATCATCATCACATAATCACACTCACCTCCTCCTCATCATCATC
>LOJH01000696.1:38270-57101 GCA_001685095.1 Ellobius talpinus
CATCACCACCATCATCATCACATAATCACACTCACCTCCTCCTCATCATCATCAGCAGTATTTCATTATAATACTTCATCTCCTGGAGGAGATGAAGACCTCCAGGGGAAATTTTTTTGCCCAACATCAAGGGGCTTTCTAGAATACTTGGTCCAGCTGTAATCTTTTATGTAACAGAGTAGGGGAGTAGAAAACCAAAGTTTTTATTATACTAAGCACTGAATGTCTCAAAAAGTAATGTTTAAAAAGTAAGAAGTAGAACAATAATTGTATTTTGTGCTTCTTAATGAGAAATTGTACTATAGAAACCTAACATAATGAATTCGTATTACATTACGGCTCTGTGGATCAGAAATGTGAGAAAGGCTTGACTGTCTGATTCTTGCTCAACATCACAAATGGAGAAACAAACTATTGGCCAAAGCTGTAGTGACCTGAGGCTTCAGTGGGGCTCAAGGACCCACTTTTAAATACAGTCTCATAGAATTTGGTGGGGAGATCCCATGATATCTGCTCAGTCCTATATGAACTTCCAAATTAGGGGTGCTTCATGATGCATCATCAGGCTTAATCTTATCTTAGAATATGTGGTTGACAACAGTAGGCAAGGAGGAAGCCAGCGTGCCCTCTAAGACCTGGTCCCCAAGGGACTATATTTCAACTGATGACGGTTTTGTGTGTTAGAAAAGAGCCCAGACAGGGAAGAGTTTTCTCCTTTGTGGTCCTATATGACTCCTCTGTGTCTCCCTGTCTCCTTGTCTCTGGTTTTCTATCTCTCTGTCTCTGTTTCTTTCTGTCACAATTCTTTCTCCCTCCCTCTCTCTCTCTCTTTCTCTTTCTCTCTCTCTCCTCCCAACCTCTATTTCCTTATCTCCTAATTAAGAAACAGGAAACATGAGCTATAGAAACAGGCCTGAAAGATATAAATGAGACTGTGAAGCCAAATTCTTGGTCTGGAATCCAAAAATTAAAATATAACTTTTATTCTGGACTCACTTATAGAGGTATTGAAAATGAGTACTTATTCCATGAAAAAAAATCAGTCACTAAGAAAGAAAAAGACCGTGTAATAGTTTTATTTTATGTCACTCAGAACTTCATCATACTTGGAAATGAAATGGTTATATATTAATAAGCAAGTCATTTCTCCTTTCTGTATCTCCATCTTATGATTCCTCAGAGTGATGGATTGGAGCAGAATCCATCATTTTGGATGCTAAATTCTGACTGGTTTACGGAGTGATACTAAAACAATTCCCTCCCTCTTTTGCACATAGCCACTCACTAGCACGTCATTGTTAGTGCTATGGGAAAGACATTTAAGAGGAGCGGGGATTCGTCTCTAACGTGAGTCACAAATAGGCATTCTCTGTCCATTACTGCTTTTTACCAAATGGACTTTTAACTTGCAAGGCCCAGCAGCTGTTTTCTCTCACCTCCTCAAACCACTATGCTCAGAAAGAGCATTGCATTATGTGAAGCTGGTTCATAGATCAAGACTGGCACTGTATTTTTTCTGAATCATTTTATGTCTCAGAGTCTAAGGTTTCTGGTTTATAAATGTGTTTATACAGAACCTATTATCTTTCTCTTCTTAACAGTGTTACTTCCCTCTCTATATATATAGCCCATGTGCTTCCTGACACAAAATAGTTGGAGCCTGGTTTTGAAATGACGTAGTGAATCACTAGCAGTATCTTCAGAGTTAGGGGCTCAAAGTTCAAATCCCCCCATAAGTGCTTTGCTATGAGACTTTGAAGAGGTACTTGACTGTAATCAAGGCAATTCAAGTATGATGCTCTATGAAGTGGAGCAAAGTAGCCAAACGTGACTTCTGTGTAGGTGCAGACTCATCCTGCTGACCCTAATCCAGACGGCTGAAGGGTTTGCACAGGAACTCTTAAAGGGTAATCACTACAAAATCATTGCCTTCCTAAAATGTCACTGCAAATCTTATTTCCTCATCTTCCTGAAGCTGTCTGGAATGTAAGGTATGTAACACTATAGACTCTATTTCTATAACATGCCATATACTTGCATGATTATATCTATCCTCATTTCTAACATAACTGTTGGAGTATCTATTCTTCCTCATCCAAGGGCTGTTAGAATGCTCCAGGTTTGGTACAAATGCTACGAAGTCTGTGAATTTTTCCCCAGGCAAGTAGGATGTTCCACCTTACACATGTATAATTCATAATACTGCTGATATTGAAACATAAACTTCCCAATGTCTACTTTGCCTGCTGTTTCCGAGTTCCATTGAGAAGATAATATATTGGATCTCTAATTTGAGTACTTAGCATGGTGGCTAGCATATATGATTTTTCCACTAATGTTCCTACGAATTAAATACCATGACAATTATCACTGAGGGCAAAATAAAAGAGCCTTGCCTATGTCTTTCTTGCACTTCCCTTTCATTACAGATGCAGTGTTTTATCAAAGGCACTGCTTCAGGCTTTTGTTCATCACTGTGCGAATGAATTCCAACATTGGAATCCTGGGTCTCCCAATACCATAGCCAGCACCGGTAAATTTGGTCCTCGGTGTTACTCAAAGACAGGTGATCCATGGCCAGACAGGGAAGAAAAGATGTCCAGTTGTGCCAGGCCTGTCCTGGGTGCCTCCTCACATTAGGATGCCCATCCTGCTCTTTTTCATCTGCAGTAAGAACCGAAGCAGGGCATCCAGCACCAGGCTCATCGGCAGATGTTCTGCTTGGGATCTTGCTATTAAATAGCTCAGCATGACAGGACATGGATCTGTGATAAGTACTTTCTACCTACAGTGTACCACAGAGCTTCGCAGGCTAAGGACTTGAAGCCACAATAATTAAACCTGTCTGTTATTTCAAAGCCCAGATCGCGCTGGCAAAGTGAATTAGAGAACTGTGTTGGTGCAGGTAAAGAGAAAATGAAGAGATAAATTCTTCACATCTTGTATCCTATCATCTTCGATGGGCATAAAACTCCTTCCAAGGCACTGTCTTGCAGCCTCTCTCCACACTTAGAGCCAGTTCTGAGTCCAGAGCTTTCTTATTCCCTCAATGACCGTCTGGCTCTTCCTCAATTTCGCCGCAAATCCACCACAAAAAGAGGAAGCTAAGTTGGGGAAGCACTAGTTTTACTCGCAACCCAGGTGGCTGGGTTTGAGTCTAGCTCTGGCCTGTGCCGGTGGCTAAAAAGCCTCAGGCAAGTGACTTTAATTTTGTGAGTTCATACTCCAGACGTTGGGCACAAATGTAGTATGATTAATAAAAACCCAGAGACAGACATTGGGGTTCATCCTGAAGGTCAAAAAAGCAAAACAGCCAACCAACCACTGGCTCTTACCTCTACCTCAGTCTGAAATGGCAATCCTGCCTCCAGGAATCTCATAATGAGACTGTGTCTGAGAGCTGTCTCCTCCTGTCTTATATTCCTCTCTAGGCCTGGATTAAAGGCATGCACCACTATTGCTCGGTTTCTATGGCAACTAGTGTGGCTGCTGGGACTAAAAGTGTGTGTCACTACTGCCTGGTCTGTAAGGCTGCCAAGTGGGACTGTTTTACTCTCTGATCTTCAGGCAAAGTGTATTTATTAAAAGACAAATGAAATATCACTACAACAAAATGAATCAAGAGTCCTGGCATATCACTTCCGTACTAATAGTTGATTCATTTTGATTTGTTTTACTTTGCATGTGGTGTTTTGCATTCTCTAGTATCAGCCTATTGCTAGAAACACATTTTCTTCTGTGTTCATATATACACTCAGCATTTAATTCATCTAAAAGACTGAGGATAAATTAACTGCTTTTGCATCAGTGTGAGCATGTTCAAACTATTATGGTCTGGGAAAACCCTTTATTCATCTCATAGGTCCATTTTCTTTTATTTTTTTCTCCTTTTTGTTTGTTTTTTGAGGCAGGGTTTCTCTATGTAACATCCCTACTAGTCCTGGAACTCCTTTTGTAAGCCAGGCTGGCCTCAAACTCACAGAGATCCACCTGCTTCTGATTCCCAAGTGCTGGGAATAAAGGTACTGGCCACCACACCAAGCATATGTCCATTTTTCAGGGACTTTTAAATGCCATTTCTCCAACATTACCAGCAAAAAGAGAGTTTCTTCTCTTTAATCTTACATAGTATTCTTCTGGATTTATATTAACCCATTCATTCAACAACATAATTGTATGTCTACTCTGTGCTCAGGGCTCTTACAAAAATCAGAAACATGAATGAACAGAACAAGTTACCTCTTCTACTTAAAGGCAAATTTTAGTGACAAGAGTTAAAATAATCAAAAGAAGAGGGAATAATAGAGAGGGCTGGAGAAATGATTCATTGGGCAAGCTGTTTGCCACACAGGCAAGAAGAACTGAGTTCAAATCCCCAGCACCCATGGAAGGCTGGATGTGGTAGCATATGTCTGTGCTCCCAGCATTCCTAGAATAATGTGACAAGCAGAGATAAAAGATTTCTTAGAAGCTCAGGTACAAGTTAGCTTGGTATAGATTGTAGCAAATGAACCTGTCCCAAAAGGTAAAGATGGAGATAGATTGACAGCTGATGTTATCTCTGACCTTTACATGTATGCTCTGTCACATGTGCATCTGCACCACACATACAAGCACACATCCTATGCAAACACACACAATGATTTTATAAAGGTATAAAAGAATATGTCACACAATAGAAGGAAATAAATCAAACACATGGGATGGTGTAAAGCACCGAACTTGGAATTTTAAATAGTGTCCATGGACAGTTGCTCTAAAAAGAAAACTTTTGAATGAAGCATTAAATAAGATAAGGGACTAGACAGATTTAATAATAGTCCATATAAAACCCCTAAGAAATCAAAAGGAAGAGCAAAGGGCCCTGTGTTTGGAATACAATAGCCAAGTAAAGAAATATGCCATGAAGCTCACATACTGGGAAGAAATGCTCTTAATTCATTCTTTATAGGATGCTGTAATAGTGCTTTCTTTGTTCATAGTTAAATAGAATATGTATCTTATACAGTCCCAACTACAGGGAATGCCTAACCTTCAGAAATTGGAAATCTTAAGGCTAGTTTAAAGCAGATGTGGTGGTGTCTGCCTTTAGTCCCAGCACTTGGGATGGTACCTGTGAATTTGAGGTTAACCTGTTCTATGAAGTGGTTATCATGTTTTACATAGTGATTTTCAGGCCAGCTAGAGCTACACAGTGAGATCTTGTGTCTTCGTTAGGGTTTCTATTAATGTGAAGAGACACCATGACCACCAACGGCAACTTCACTGGGCTGGCTTACAGCTTCAGAGGTCTGAAACCTCTTGGAAGGACTGAAGCTAAAGGACAGTTTGTTCATTATATTTTAGCAAGATAGATCTGTCTGCTCTGAGAACAGTAAAGTTAAGACCAGAATAACGTCACTGAGAGGTTGCCTTAGTAAACAGAATAGGAGCTGGTGGAGATTTGGATCTCAGGCTCTCGGGGGGAGTAGGGAGATCTTCCTGTGGTGGGATGTGCCTGAAAACTCTAGTTTCTGGCAGATAAGATGAGCCATGTGTAAGCAGAAGAGGAACAAGGATGAAACCACACTTTTGGTCTGAGCAACCAGAAAGAATTGTGGTTTTGATGGGGGAGAGAAGTTGGGAATTCAGGGTTTGGTTTCTGTTTCTGGTTTTGTTTTAAGTTGAAGATGCTCTTGGATTTTAAAATGATGCTGTTTATGAGACAGTTTACTGATGCAAACACACCATCTAATAGAAAGTTTTTTAAAGGGATAGACTCATATTTAATTCATCAGTAACTACCAGAAAACCATTAATTAAAATGCCCAAGGAATAGTACTGAAGCATCAAAGTTATGTGAACTGAAGATAATGAGAAAAATCTAACAAGAGTCTGAAGGAAGAAAAGACTTAGGAACGTAGAGTCCTAGAAGTAAACAAAGTGAAGGGAATGAGTAATATGCCAGATGCAAGTTCTGGATCAAGTTAAGTTCTCTGTTGTGATTTGACCACTGGTTTGATCAGCATCTACTGACAAAATATAAAAGAGAGAGAGAATCTTGCAGAGTGATGGGAGCAAATTCCTCAGGGGAGTATCTTCAAGAGCACTGAGAAATACAATGAAGTTCCAAGAAATTTGAAGTAATCTGGGAGAAAGGGAACAGGAAAATTAGGAGGTAGAGGAGAGGAAAAGGGGCATCAAGAAGTATTTTGTGACATATTTTTTTATCCTACTGAGATCCAGAAGAATTCATTTCTGAATTTTAATCTATGTTTGCTATGAAAGCAATTACAACACTCAATGTGCTTCCTTTTAGGGTTGCATGCAGAGAGGAAGATAGAAAGGGACAAATTAAAGTTGCAGGAACAGAAAATAGATGAGGAAATGATCTTGAGTGAGTGGAATCCAATATAGTAATTGGGAAGGTTTGTTTAAATACCACACAGTTGACAAAAAAGAAGAGCTGTGATAGAAGGTGAGTAGACATTATGCTTGGAATTTGAGTTCAAAATCTTTGTCTTAACTAGGGGTTTTATGGCTGTGAACAGACGTCATGACCACAGCAACTCTTATGAAGAAAAACATTTAATTTAGGCTGATTTCCGGTTTCAGAGGTTTAGTTCATTATCATCATGGTTGACCATGGAGGTGTGAGACAGACATGGTACAGTAACTGAGAATTCTACATCTTGATCTGAAGGTAACAGGAAGTGAACTGATACACTGGGTGTGGCTTGAACATATATAAGTTCTCTACAGTTACACACTTCTTCCAACAAGTTCATATGTACTCCAACAAAGATATACCTCCTAACAGTGCCATCCTTTATGAGCTTATGGGGTCAATTACATTAAAACTACCACAATCGTCTAGGTTTTTTTTTTCTGTTGATCTACAAACTTCAAAACAGCATAAACAGTCTAGAGTGAGAGTAAGAGAGGAAATGATGGTTGTTAGATGCTAGGGAGATGAACCATGTAAGAGGTAGTCATTTAAAAAGGTTGGGGAATCAATAGCCCAGAGCAATATGGCAAGATTTAGAAAGAGCAGTAAGAATATACATGAGAATTTTTGTCATGGAATGTATAAGAGCAATCAAAATACTTATTTTTTTGTTTTTGTCATGTGGATTATGCATGTACAGAAGGTAAATGGGTAAACAATGGGTTATTAAGTGGGAATTGAGAATGCACACCAAATTATGATTGTGTTGATTGGCTATTGGATTTATGCCACATAAATAATGAAGTTAGTGCATTAGGAATGGAGAAATGTTCTAAGAAAAATAAATCAACTATCATTGATCTTGTTAAGGGAAATTGAATGTTAGAATTGTCTAGATTGAGAGTAAGATCAGAAAAAAATGAAGTATAGAATATATGTGAAATTATAAGGCTGCTTATTATAGGCTTGGGTTCATGTGTCACTATTAATAAAACTTGTTTGATTGATTCCAGAAGAAATATGGTGTGAGACTGGATTATGCTGGGAGAGGTAAAGAGTCCTATAAGGAACAAATTTTAATACTTTAGGTCTGACTGCAGAGCATCTATTTTTTTGTCATAGTTGATGAAATAAGGGCATAGCATGATGGGATGACAAAATTAGCTGCATTATTCCTTAAGAAGTAAAGCATAAAGTGGCTGTGACTGCAGTATAAAAAGTTGCAGCCTTGTGAGCACCATGTGCAGCTGTAGGGCCATCTCATGAGCCAATGTAACGCTACTGGGTGAGATAAGGATGCGGCTCTTTGCTTCCTTCCCTGCAGTGAGTGATTGACTTTCATGTTCTATAGTCCCTTGCAACAGTTCCTTAGATGGTAATCATTGCTTCCATGTTAAGGTCTCCAGGCCATTCAATGTCACACACAGAAGACACTTCATAAAACATTTGGATAAAATCCAAGCTCTTCCAATTTCCTATTGAATAAGAACAATTCTATTCCACTCGAAATTTGTGCACACATTTAAATATGTTTGAAAGCTTGAGGCCCTGGAGCCTTGAGTGTAGCTCCCATTTAAAAGTGATACTGCATAGAGAGTCAGGGAACCTATCTACAGAAAACCTGTTTTCAGCTCCCTAGGTTATGATAGCACTAATCATCCCGAAGTATTGAAGTATTCTCTGCCTCTGCTGTTCACTGCCTAGGAACTATATAAACTTCTGCTCAGCAATGTTTAACGAAACATGACAACAGCCTTTTATAACCCCATAGCCATCGCCCTCTTTCACAATAATAACAGTCTAAATGTAAATCATTAGGGAATCTAGCTCTTCCTGATCTTAATCTTTGTTTCATGGGTAGATGAGACTCAGAAGGCAGCAGATTTAAGACCACTCTGTAAGTGGGATTTCCTGGCCACCATAATTAGTTAACAGAAGGGAAGTCATCTAAACTACTCGGAAGAAATCCTGCTAGATCTACTCTTGCCAGCTATGGGAAGAAAACTGTATTTCCACGAGGTTTCTAGGAGAATAGGAACTGCTACGTCATTCTTCACTTCTTCACTCTCTAGCAAGACACCATATGAATTAAGTCAAATTGGGGGAAGAACAAACTATGAAGAGGATGGCTTGAAATCTGTCGTTGAGTTTCTTCACTAAGCCCTGCCTAAGCAACTGCTTTCTCTGGATCTTACAATCACATATATCCATCCAATTTTCTATTTTCCTGAAGGCCATAAGAATGGATATCTTTGTTTATAAATAATTGGCCATAACTAACATAATAATTTTGATATGTTATGAATCAGAAGTCCTGAGTCAATGAATCAAAACCCCAGATCTGGAGAGTTTTTGACCTTATAGGACCCGTTTATAGAAACATTATGTGTCTTTGATAGTGAGAAGAAAAGACCTTATCCAGGGGTGTGCTCCTCTGCTGTAGCCCTCTCTTTATGCTTCTCATGTGATGGATAACCTCAGTCAAGCCATTAATGTAGAGATAATTAACCAAGGATAATTAAAGGGAAATGATTCTTTCTTTTGAAAGCCATTCGAAGTCTACAATTAAAGATTCATTCAATTATGACGGTGCCCTATTCAACACAAGTCACACAACCTTAAAACAAAACCTGCCCTTGAAAGAAACAGAGCAAAGTTTAAAATCAAAATCTTTTCAAGGACTTCTGTTTCCTATTATATTCCATCAAGTTATATGCCCTGAGCAAGAGCTTTTAGTGTATTTCATTCAAGAATTGCAATCTTTTATTCAAAGCTGTAAGTCAATTAATTAATTAACAATCATTAATTCAGAAACAACCTAGAATGTATTCGTGAAGAGACCCAGAGAACACTTCTCTAAGAGTTCCAATATACTTCAAAACTTAAAAAAAAGATCAAAAACGTATCTTATTAGTTGGCTGTGGGAGACGTATTATCTTTAGAATTACCAAAGAAGAAAGGCAAGGGATGCAAAGAGCCTCACCTGTGGAGAATGAAAGCCATACCTACAGCATGTCTATAATGGGTGGCATCATTTTGTCTCACATCCCTTGATCTGACAAAACTGGGCTAGATATTTTGTTCAGGGAACTGCATAATTGTATAAAGCCGGTGATAGTGATTAGGCAACAAGTTCAATTCAAGGTAGTTAATGACTTGCCTCAAAGAGTATGTGTGATCGCTTACATATATAAGAGCTCCATGAAAAGGTCTCAGCACTGAACTAATTAATAATTTTTTGTGAGATTTACTTCTTTTTTATGTATCTGTTTTTATGCATTTTAATTTAAATATAATTGCATCATTCCCCCCTTACCTTTTCTTTCTCCAGCTCTTCCCAAGTCCTCTCTCTCCGACTGCTCGCATGTATCTTCAAGTCTCAAATTGATAGCCTCTTTTTCTTTATTTTGTTACATATATACACATATATGTGTACGCATGTACAAGTGTGCACAGATATAAACCGAACCTGCAGAGTTCATTTTGTTGTTTGTGCATATCTGGTTTCTGCAGTGAGGGGCCTCATCCCTGGGAGAGGCTAAACCTCCTGCTCTAGGAAGTCATTTGTTTCCTGCAGTTCTTTGCTTAGGTGGAAGCTCCCTGTAAGAGTTCCCCCTTCCATGTTAGCATATCTATTGATCTTGCCATTGTTCCAGACTTGTTTGCGCAGCTATTTCTAGGAGAGACTGCTTCGGAGGCTGCTTCTGGATCTTTTAGTCTTACCATCCTTTCCCTGAGCCAGAGATGCTGGAGATGGGATATAAATTGTGTCCCTTAGGGTTGAGCGCCTATGGATTTCTTGAATGCTGTTTGCTTGCTGTGAAGAGAAATGTCTTTGGTGAAAACTGGTAGGGTTAACACTTATCCAGCAAACATGACTCTCAGACCCATGTGGATATTCTGGCTGCATTAATAGATGTTTATTTTCTGCATGCTTGGTGCCTGCAGATGTCAAAAGAGGGTATCAGATGCCCTGGGACTGGAGTTACAGATCGTTGTGAGTCACCAAGTGGGTTCTGGTAACTGAACCAGGGTCCTCTGCAAGAGCAACAAGTTCTCTTAACCACTGAACCCTCTTTCCAGTTCCTCAATTAGTTATGTTTACGGATAGTCTTCATTTAAGAATGAGTGTTCTCTTCCTACTTACTACACAGGTCTTTTCTATCTCTCTGACCTTGAAACTTCCGGTAAAGAACAGTGTGGGGGTGGCTTTCACTGGCTGAAGAGAGGCACATAAAAAGTGGCAAGGTCTACTATTCTCCTGTACTTTAAATCATTTATCATCTCAAGATAGCAACAGGCCAGAGAGGTGTCCTCACTTCACAAGTGAGGAAAAGTAGAGACAGAAAAAACACTAACTTACTCAAAGATCAACAACCCTCAAAAGCTAGATCAATCACCATCCAGTGTCTAAATCCTCCCCACAAATCAGTCTGCCTCATAACATTTCAAGCCAAATTGGTTCTTATGTGGTTGTCTACATTTTGGCAATGATGACATATTGTGACGTTATCAAGAATGGTTTCACAATTACTATGCCTTTCTATTTTGTCTTTACAGACTGTAATAATACTGCCTAAATTATCTTGGGAGATAAAATATAGTTTTTGCTTGCTTTTATGGCGATAGCAATAAATCACATTCACATACCATTTTACAGTTTCAAAATATTTCCACACGTTATGTCTCCTTTTGTTCCCATTCTCATAGCAACCTGTGAAGTAGGCAGCGCCAATATTATTCTCACTGTTTCACAGTGGAAAAGTTGAGGGATAGATAAAAAGTTTGCTCTAATAACGTGAAGAGGCTGTACAAAACACAGGTTATTTTTTCATTTATGCATTCAGTCTTTCAACAAAGAGCTTTGTACAACCATTACCTAAAACATACTGTTTTTTTTAGCTGCATCCTGTCTAATACTGCTCTAGTTTGCCTTCTATTCCTCTGATTAATTCCTGACCAAAGGCTAGTTGGGAAAGAAAAGTTTTATTTGGCTAACATGCCCTAATCATAGACTATCCTTGAGGGAAGTCAGGGTAGAAATTCAAGTGTGAGCAGAGGCAGGGACCACGAAGAGTGCTGCTTATTGTTTTCTTATACAATCTAAGACCAACTGCTCAGTATGACATCTCTTATAATGGGTTGGGTCCTCCCTCATCAATCATTAATCAACAAAATACCTCACAGACTACCCTAGGCCAATATGATGGAGGCATTTTCCCAGCTGAGATGACTTTTTCCCAGTTGACTCTGACCCAAACTTGCCCAGCACAGGTATTTATTTCATAAGTTCAAACATTGCATTAGAAGACATATTAAATATGTCAATAAGAACGTTTGTAATAATAACACATTTTCTAATCATAACCTATTCTTCTATTAAGAGGAGATCACTTTGAGTGAAACTATTAGTTTTCACTACCAAGAACAGCAAATCCGTAAATCTGCTGTTAATGTGTGATATTGTCTAACACAAAGTGTCTGCTCAAAGGGCAATGGTGTTGGATAGCTCACTTAGATGCTCTTCCTCTGGAATGGGAATAGAGGAACACTGAAGAAAATACAGTGCTTTATGGGATAAATGGGAAGAAGAAGGTGTTAAAGAAGAGGGAGGGGCTGAGGACATGAAATAAATTTGTGGGAAGAGTAGAAGAGCTAGAAAAGAAGAGGCTTTGGCTATTAATCTGAACACACATCACTACTGCATCATATATAAAAATGGATGCAAAGAGTCAGGAAGATTCAAAGCAAAAAAAGAAAATATCCTCGTGAAAGTAGAGAATAAAATAATCTCAAGACAATGAGTTGAAGCGATATTGCTTCTTTGAGAGATTAGAGTTGTCCATTACTAGAGTTTGCTTTTAAAATTATGACATTTGCAGAAATTATGCAGGGCTTCATTTTACCCATGTGATAGGCACACTTTCAGTATAAGTCAGGAGCCAAAATGAGTGCTGCTTTGGATATATGAGGGCATTAATTTTCTAACATTTCTATCTACTGACCAATGACATACAAGGTCAAAGGCATCCATGAAGATACAAGTAAGAAAATGATATCCCTACCAGACTGGAAAATGCCTGTACCTTTGGAGCCCATATTCACACTAAAAGAAATAGTCAACAGAGCATTGATTAGAAAATTTGTTACAAAAAAATGGATTGACCTACCGCATATATAACAGGCAAGGCATCTACATAATTACTTTCAAAGATAAAATCCCATTATTTAAATTTTGCAGGACTTCCTAAAATTTGACCATAGATTTTGTACTTAGAGATGTAACAAGTAAGTAGACAACAGACTTATCAAGCAGAAAAATTAATTTGACTAAGACCACAGGAAAGGAAGAGATAAGAAAGAGAATTTAAAATAAGTCTGCTGCTGCACTTCAAATGCTCAAAGTGATAAAAGGGGGAAAATCCATGAAAAAGAAAAAGAAGAAAAGATCATGATACAAAAATAAATATATTTGGCTGTCAGTGAACTTTGTAACAGCAAAATTTGATGCTAGTCAACTTTTGGAATAATAATATGAAAATACTGGGAAAAATAAGTCAGAATGTCAGGATAAAATTTATATCCTGCTAAGCTATATTTCATAACCATGGGGAAGTAATGAGAGTTCACAATAACAGATTTTAAAAAAATGGTAAGTAAAAAAGTTCTACCCATGGAACTATTAAACAGACAATATATCAAAAGGAAACAGCAGAGTCAGCAGGAAGGAGCAATGTGGAAGGACCAAATAAGAGCCAAGAATCAACTAAACATAAGCAAAGAGGGCAAATTTAAAATAATGATTTTTCCCTAATATAAAAATGAAGTGTAATTGAAATAAAAGATTACAGGAAAACCAAATAGGGAGTAAGTAAGATGGCCTCTAAAGTAGATTCGCCTCTTTTGATGTTGTTCAGGACAAAAAAACATTTGGTTCTTCAGAAACTGTCAGTCTAGTCTGTGTATTATAGAAACTAAGCACAGAGAATGAATATTTAGTTTCAAAGCAAGAGACAAGGAGGAAAATTGCAACTAATACAGACAGAAGGACAAGTTCATCTGTCCAACTAAGACAAGAAAAAGAGGGAGCTAAAGAAACATGATAGGAGGTAGGATCCAGCTCAGTGATGTAGTGATTGTGTTGTGTACGTAAGCCTCCAGCACCACACACATACACATGCACAGATACAAACACACACACACACACACACACCCCAAAATGAGAGGGGGAAGGAATGAGGATATAGGTAGTGTGAAGGAGAAATGGGAAAAAAATGGGAAGAGTTCTCTAGTTGGAAAGCAGGAAGAAAAATCAATCGAGAAGGACAAAGGGAGAAGGGACAAATAATAGCAAGGTAGTTTAATAAAGCCTCAAAGAACCATGCTATTTTTGCCTACACCTAAATTATATATAACGCACAAATGTGGGGGGATGTACATATGTGTACATAAATTAAACAAGGGCCACAGACTACCAAAAATCCCAGTGCCCAGCATGAGAAATCTCCTTTTAAGTTGTTGGTTAGAGTGGTCAAAGAGATTGTTATTAAAGGAGTATAGGCTACTGATATTGCCCTTCATTGCGTCTTAGAGATTGTAAGTCCTGTTGTTGAGGACACTACACACTTATCACAAAGGACTCAGATGATTAGATCTAACCTAAAGAGCTTCTTTCAGTGGTCTTGCTCACATAGTACCAGAAGGTACTATACAAACTGCTAAGGGAGGGAAGCAAAGGCTAGTGCTATCCATCTGGATATAGATGGATCACAATAACCAGCATGGCACAATATCCCTAGGGGTACAATACTGGCACTCATATATTCACAGTGACCAACAGCTTTCTAATTGTACTTAACCCATGTCCAACAATAGGGAAATCATACCTGGAGCTAGAAACCTACCCAATGTCTGGAACTAGTGAGGTCATGGGTCTTAGAAGGGAACCTTTCACTTTTCAAGAACAAACTAAACCTTATTCCCAGAGATGAGCATAGACTCATCTTTGACTCTTCGTCAGAAATGATTCCCTTTTTCAGAAGATGATGAACATCACTGCAAACCACAATTCAACACAGTGCCTGGAACAACTGACCTTGGGAAACCCAGGACCAAAAGATATAGCACAACTCCTGCATCAGAAGCTCAGGGAACAAGGTGCGAAAGGAAGCAGAAAGACTGCAAGAATCAGAGGACAAGGAGATCTGTTGTGTCTCCTAGAAATGACTGCCCAAACAAGACCTGAATAATGACAATATCAATAGATATGCTAATTCAGTAAGGGATAAATCTCACGGGGGTCTTACTAATGACTGGTGAGAGAGGGACTCAGAGTGTTTACCCTATCAGAGTACAGCTTAAGCTGAGCCCAAATTGTCATTTGGGCATGGGGGAAGCTGGGACCTGACAAGAATGAACAAAACTTCTTTCTGCTTCCATCTCCCAAGTGCTGGGTTAGCAGGCAAGTGCCACCGCACCTGCATGGAGTTATAGGAAAATCTGCTACTAGCGCTTGTTAAACATGAAGATGTTAACTGATAAAACCCATGATCTACCACCTGCAAGCTAAACACTCATCAAAACTGGTGATGCAATTAAACCTGAGTTTAAAGACATTAAGGCAGGGATCCCAGAAAGGTAAATCCCATTTTAAGGGCAGAAGGAGATGAGAAGGCATATTCTAGCTCCAATAATGAGGCAGATGAAGGGATGAATTGCTGCTTTCCCAGCTCTCTGTTCCATTCCAGCTCTCAGCACAGTAAATGACCTGTGACCACAAGGGAAGACAGAATCTAAATGCTAAGTCTATCTGGAAACATCTTTGCAGACCCCAAAATAGTGCTTAATCTGAGTATTCTGTCCTTCAAGTTCACATATAAGTTTAACCACTACACTTCACTATACAGCTAGAGAACCCAGGATCACCTCCAGTTTTGTTAGCATCCAGGGAAGTAAACCTGGTGTCAGCCTTATCTGCATACATGTGTTGAACACTCATGTCTTCTTTATTTTTATTATTAATATATTTTCTTTTGGGGGATTGTCTTATTCTGTGTTCTACTGCTGTTACAAGACACCATGACTGTGATGGCTCTTATAAAGGAAAGAATTTAATTCGGACTGGTTTAGAGTTCAGGGAATTGGTCCATTATCATCATGGTTGGGAGCATGCCAGCATGCAGGTAGACATGGTGCTGGAGAAGTAGCCAAGATTTCTACACTCAGATCCACACAACAACAGGAAAAGAGAGCCATTGGACTTGGCTTGGGTCATGGAAAACCTCAAAACCCACCTCACTAAAATACTTCCTCTAGCAAGTTATACCTCCTAAGTCTTTCAAATAGTGCCACTCCCTGGTGACCAAACATTCAAATCTATGAGCCTATGAGAGCCACTTTCATTCAAGCCATGACAGAGATTATAATGTAATTACATCATTAGTTCCCTTACTTTTTCTCCATTCAACCCTTCCCATATACCTTCTCATTCTCTCTTTCAAATCAGTAGACTTTTTCTTTGTTTATATATGTGTGTATATACATGTATATATATAATATACACACATGATAAATACATAAGTATTCAATATGCACAGTCCATTTAATGTTACTTATATTGTATGTCTTCAGAACTGATCATTTGGCATTGGTAACAAATTGGTGTGCTCTTCCCTGGGAAGGCTATGTCAGAGAAGTTACATCCATGAAGTGTGACCAACCAGGCTTCCTAGACATGTCCTGGTCAAGGACATCATCAGATATGCAAACATGAATGGGCAGCACTCACGAGGCCTCAGCTCTAGACAAAGAACTAGGGGCAACTAAAGAATGCTGAGAGTGTGAGAAACAGTCTTCTGAATGTGCTGGGGTTTTTTCTCCTTATTTCGATGTGACTCTCTGCATCTGTAGCACACTTTATATCCTAAGTCATACTTTGATGCTCAATGATAAACACTTTAGCCTCCTCCCGTTAACGTATTCTTTTCGTTTTACTCAAACATTTAAATCCATCTGTGTTCTATGTTTAAGGTGTGACTTTGGTAAGGATCTTTTCTTAATCCAGTTTCACAATGTTCTGTTGTTTAATTGGAGTGTTTTTTCAATTTACTTTAATGCAATCATTATGTGACCCAAATTTTTCTCTTTTCCCAATTATTCTGTTTTTTAGTTGCTTTCTGAACATCTTCAGGCATAATGGACCAGTGTTGTTAGTATTCCTTTTTACTATTTGAATTAGCTTTCAGCTAAATGAGGGTTATACTTGAATTATTGTTAGGAAGTAAAACAAATATTCTGCAAACTATGCCAGTTTACATTAAAAGGGGATGCAGAATTATCTTAGGATATTTTAAACTTTGTAATTGTTTTATGCCCTTCATCTATTACAATGCAATTGTCTTATATTTTACTTCTGTATATTCAAAGTATAAGTCGTAGTATATTGTTATGTTATTTTAAATAGCCAATAGTTTTGATAGTGGAGGTCTCCTGCAAACAAATTGTCTCATATTCTTTTCTGTGTAAAAAGTATTTCTCTGAAGGAAAATGTTTACTGCTCTAGATCTAAACCAGTAAGTAGTTTCCAGTCATTTGTTTCACTCTTTTGCTCAATAAAATCTATCTCTTTTATTTAGATGCAATAAGAATAATTTTAGATTTTGTAATTATAGGAATTCACACACACATAATGTGTATTTGTTAATAACATTTATCTACTGTATGCCTATATACTTATAACTGTATACCCACCACCTTATTTAAGGTATAGAATATTTCAATTATCTCCAAAGTACCCTTTGAATTATTCCCAGCCAGGAAAACATTCCTCGTTTTCTAGTTTGCTTCTCTGTCACTGTGATATATACCATAACCCAAAGCAACTTAGGGAAGAAAGAATTTATTTCATGTTACAGGCTATATTCCACCATAGAGGGAAAACCGGTCAAGAGCTCATAGCAGGAACCTTAAGGAAGGATGTAAACAGAGTACGTATATGGTGGTTTGAATTAGAATGGCCCTTGTAGGCTCATATGTTTCAATAGTTGGCCACAGTTGGTGGAATTACTTGGGAAAGATTAAAAGGAGTGGTCTTGTCAAAGAAACTATGTCACTTGGGGTGGGCTTTGAGGTCTCAAGAGAAGAATGTCATTCCCAATCTCTTCTCTCTGTTCCCTATTTGTGGATTGAGATGTGAATTGTAGCTGTTCCTGCCACTATTCCTTTGTTATACTATCATGAACTCTAACCCTTTAAAGCCGTCAGTCCATTTAGACTCTATTTTCTAAATTGTTTTGGTCATATTTTGTCACACCAATAAATAAGTGACTAATACACCATAGAAAGAGACTAACCAGTACAATGGAACCCTTTTCTTCTTGATACATAAATACACCACTATTAAAACATAATCACTCTTGTCTTATTTGTTCCCAAAATCTAAAATTGATACTACAAAATATAACATTCCATCTTTGAAATTTCTTTTGAAAATCTAGTCATTCAAGTGTGGGCTCTTGTAAAGTAAAAAAATAGTTGCATTACTTTCTCATTTCAAGAGAGAAGACCCAGGGGAGAATCAGCAAAGCTAATATTCAGTAGAGGACATCAAATTCTGCAACTCAGTATTTGGCACCTGGGGCTCACCCATGATTTTCTAGGTATGTGCAGATCTATTTTTCTAGCTCTGCTGTCTGTTGCAAACGGTTTGTCTCAGACTCAGGCTGACTCAACTCCACACCTGCCAACATCCTTGGTGAATGTCTCAGAAACCTGATATATCCAATATCCTGAGGTCTCCACTGAAACTGAGGGTGCACTTTCACCAATGTTCTTACTCATCCTTTTTAGGGACTCTGACCTCAATCCGTGGTGCCAAGCCTGATTCTTTCTCATGGTTCTCTCAATCGTGGACCTTCATTGTAACCAGGGCCATACATTCACCAATGACCTTCTAAACTACCTGTAGGCACTCCAACCTGACCACACAATGCCAAACCTCAGCTACTCTCCTTGACCCTTTCACACCTTCAAAACCTCTATTATATGAGAAACTCTTATATTTTATCTAGTTCAGCTTCAAATTTGAGATGTAGCCTTGGGCAGCCTACAGAATGGCAAAAGATCTTTACCAACCCCCACATCAGACAGAGGTTTGATCTCCAAAATATACAAAGAACTCAAGAAATTGGTCGTCAGAAGGACAAATAATCCAATTAAAAAAATAGAGCACAGACCTAAAGAGAGAATTCTCAACAGAGGACTCTAAAATGGCTGAAAGATACTTAAGGAAATGCTCTACATCCTTAGCCATCAGAGAAATGCAAATCAAAACAACTATGAGATTCTATCTCATACCTGTAAGAATGGCCAAGATCAAAAACAGTGATGACAACTTATGCTGGAGA
>LOJH01000697.1:0-23646 GCA_001685095.1 Ellobius talpinus
GGATCAGGGCCCCTTGCCGGCCAAGGGACCTTGCTGCTGCTGGCAGGCTATAGCCAGAGGAGTTTCTTTACCTCCTGATGGACAAGAAGAAAAGAGACATAGACAGGGACCTGGGAAAAAATGGAGCTCTCAAGAGCTTGCCTTCAGCAACTTGGTTCTTCCAGCTGTACTCCACTATCTAAGTTCCCAGAACCTCCAAACATCACCACCAGCTGACCAACCTTTCAGAGCATGAACATTTTGAGGGGACACTTCATATCCTAAACCATGGCAACCTTGTTTCTGTTAGCTGCTTTTCCAGTGTCTCTCACATCCTTGTTCCCTTTAATAACTAAGATACTTCTCTCTCCAGAAACACTTCCAGGGCAGAGAAGATCTGGGCATGCTCACTGTCTGTGCACTACTCAGAAGATCCACATTTTTGCAGTATTCAGGGCAGTGAACAGGGGTCAGGGAAGTGTTCCTTTTATCGCTAAGATTACAGAAGATTACACACAAGGGTGTGCCCCTTGCCCTCTAGCGTGGCAGAAACAAAGCTGACACTCTCCCCCACTTCAGCTGTCACCTCACTTTCTGTAGAATGAGTGCTCCCTTGCAAAGCTGTCCTTCCTTCTCCCTAGCTTTATCAAGGTATAGCTGACAAATAAAAATCGTAAGTGTTTAAGGTGCACACTGTGATACTCTACTGTGTATGTACACTGTAAGGCGGTTAGCACATCAAGTGGTAACACATCCATCACCTCATATATCCGTCTTGTTTGTGAGAAACTACTCCCGTATGGCAGACTTCAGGCACACAGTATTACCAACTACAGTCACAATGCCATACAGTATCACATAGTATTTTTATTCTTTATTAAATTTGAAGCTTTTTTATTGAAGAAATTATTTTTCATACAATATGGTTCATTTTTTCCTCCCTACCTCTCTCCCTTTTTCTTTTTCTCTCTTTCAAATGCAAACAAATAAAAAACAGAAAAATACCAAAACAGGGAAAAAACACATAAAACTAAAATTCAAAACAGACAAAAGATCAACTAGACAAAAATGCCAAAACAAAGCAAAATTAAACAAAAAGTCCACAAAACTACATCGAGTTTTGTGTTGGCCAACAATTCCTGAGCATGGGGCCTTCCCTGGTAGCACACAGTGTCATTCAACTATATTCACCATGCCATATGCTAGGTCTCTCTTTCTCATCTTTAATTGGAAATCTGTGCCCTTTAACCAGCATTCCTTTATTCTCCTACCTCCTGCCCCTGGTAGACATTTTTAGATGCTATATACAGGTAAAACAATGTATGCCTGTCTTCCTGTGCCATAGTGTCCTTTGGGCTTGCCCATGTTATCACAAATGTTAGGATTTCCTTTTCAATGGCAGACTAATACTCCATTTTATGTGTCTGTATCTGTGTGTGCATATACACCACAATTTCTTTATCTATTAATATATTGAAAGATTGTCTCAAGATCTCAGCTATTATGAATAATGCTGTCATAACATAGTGGTGCACAGCTCATTAAAATAATGACTTTGTTTTCTTTGGGTCCATACCCAGTAGTAGAATTGCTGAATCATATGACAGTTCTGTTCTTTTATTTCTTAAAAAAAAAGTGTTTATTTTTATTTTATTCTTTTTATTTATTTCTAAAGATTTGTTTATTTTATTTTATGTTTGTGTTTTGCCTGTCTGTGTGTATGTGTTCCTGGGGTCCACAAAAAGCAGAAGTCTCCTGGAATGGGAATTACAGACAGAATCCACCAAGAGGGTGCTGGCAACTGACCCCAGGTCCTCTGAAGGAGCAGCCAGTGCTCTTAACCACTGAGCCATCTCTCCATTCCCCCTATTCTTTTTACTTCTTAGAAGCTTCCATACTATTTTTCAATACTGGCTAGAGTTGTATTACAACTAGTTATAATAACATAGTAATCTCACTATGCAGCCCTGTTGGCCCGGAACTTGTCATGCAGACCAGGCTGGTCTTGAACTGAAAACAATTCACCTACCTTTGCTTCCTGGGTTCTGGGTGCTACCCCACCCAGCCTTCTCTTTTGGTTTTTGAAATGGCTATATTTATCTATTCTGTGTTACTATAAAAAATGCCTGAAACTGAATAAAGAGACTTACTCAGTCAACAGTGCTAGAAGCTCAGGAGCTGAACTGGAACTTAACCTGTGAGGGTCTCATGGTGGATGACATCTCAAGGCCAAAAGCACATCCAGATGCACATGCATTTTCTTACTACTACTACCTTTTTGTTGTTGTTGTTGATGATTGGCTGGTTTTTGTTGTTGTTGTTTTCAAGACAGGGTTTCTCTGTGTAACAGTCCTGGCTGTCCTTGAACTCATTGTGTAGACCAGGCTGGCCTCAGACTCACAGAGATCTGCCTGCCTCTACCTCCCGACTGCTGGGATTGAAGGTGTGCGCCACCACTGTCCAGCTACTACCTCCTACTGTTATCTTCATTTCAACTTGCCTTTCTTTCTTTCCTTCTTCCTTCCTTCCTTCCTTCCTTTCTTCTTTTGCCTGTTAATATACCTTCCCTTTCTGTAGTGATATTTCATTTGTATTTTAATAAATAAAGCTTGCTTGAAGATCAGAGGGTAAAACAGGCCCACTGGCCAACCTTACAGACCAGGCAGTGGTGACACACACCTTTAATCCCAGTAGCCACACTAGTTTGTCATAGAAACCGGGCGGTAATACAAATGGAGTATCACTACATCTTCCCTCAAAATATGACTCAAAATTCAATTCCACATGGAAATCTACATTAGTTAAAAAATTCCCTTTAACTATCAATGGTAAGACAGGAGGTAAAAGAGCCAGAGAGATGGCTCAAGAGGTAAAGATGCTTGCTGTATAAGTCTGGCAACCTGAGTTGGGTCTCAGGAACCTACATAAAGATGAAAGGAGAGTAACAACTCCAGAAAGTTGTCCTCTGACTTACACATATATGCTGTGGCTCACTTGTCATACATATATATAGTGCATGTATATGTGTGTGCACTTATAACTATATATATCGTGTGTGCACATGTATATATCATGTATGTATGCACACACATGTAATAATAACAATAGAAGATTTTTAAAGGAGGGACTGAGAAGAATGCTAGACTCCCTTAGAACCACCTGCTCTGTAGAGAACTTACCCTTTCTCCTCTGAAAACCACTATTAATCTATTCATGGATGGATCACCCATGAACTACTTACCTCCCACTAGAACATAACCCTTAAAAATTCCATCACATTGAGAGCTAAGTTTCCAGCACATGGTCCTCTGTACGGGGGGCCGGGGAGTGCGGGGAATGAATGGACCATCCCACACCATGGTAATAGCTATTCCAATAGGCATGGAGAAATACCTCACAGTTCCAACGTGCATTTCACTGATAATTAGTTGAACACCTTTCATATGTCTACTGGCCATTTGTCTGCCTTTAGAAAATGGTCAGTCCCCTACCCATTTTTTAAGCCAAGTTGTCCATTGCAGTTGAGTTGAATGGGCTCCACAAAACTGCCCTTAACTCTCAAAGTATAATTTTTTCTGTACCCATAATGTTGGAGTGACTATACACAAGATGATTTGCTCCAGATTTTAATACAGCACTGTTTGTGGGATTTACTTATCACATCAACATAACTCTCTAAAAAAAAAGCAGGGTTAGTGACTCCATTTTCAACATGTATTCTTGTACTACCTACCTCTCACAGGCTACTTTCATCTCAACTTGTCTTTCCTTTTTTTTGGTCTGTTAATATGCATATGCAAATTTTAAATTCTCTTCCTTTACAATTCAACTCTACATGGAAGCATACCTTAATTAAACCCCCTTTAGCTGCTGCTGCTTAGTCCTCTAGTCTCTTTGAGCCGAGGCGTAGTTCTCATGGTCATGGTAAATCACTACAAATTATTATCGCTAGCTTACAAATGAGGAGACTGAGGCTACAGTGCCATGTTCTGGGTCACACAGCTATGTAGTGGCTAATTCAGGGTTCCTACCATGGCTATGTGACTACGAAGCCTATGGTCTTTCCCAACAAACACTGTGGTGCTGCATAGGCTTTATGGCGACTCCTTTGTAAGCACCATGCCCACACCAGATAAAATGTCTGTTCTCTTGCATTTCCTCAATATGCTTGCTGAATTGAGTTGAACTGCTTAAAGCCAGAAAAACACAACTCCTATTTTTGTTAATATATTCCATCCCTGTGCTCAGCACATAAGGTAATCATTAAATGTTAATGACTAAGAGAAATGGAATAAAATCAGTGTTGTGGTAGCCATTTTTAAGCTTTAAGAGTTTAAATGTGCAGCCTATATACTATACCACAGCTGGAAACACCATATTGTCATTAAGCCAGAAGGTGAATTCATGGGAATGGGAACATTGAAAACAGACACCACAAGAATGGTTAAATCAGTTTTCCAAACCACTTTCTACAAGTAGCTCCTGCTCCCCACCTCCCATAATAATTTCACAATGATTATCCAGTCTTCTAGATGAGAAATTCCAGGCAAATAGGGGTTTAGAGTAGCCACTCAAGTATTAAGTCAAAAGTGATTGAGTATTAGGTCAAATGGTAGGGCCACCACAGGTAGGGTCATTCTTCTTCAGTTGGTAAAGGACATAACAGCACTGTTGCTGATGTTTCTAGTGTGGGTTTTATTATTGTTCTTGTAATTAGATGGATAAAATGCAGCCCACACTCCAGACCATGTGGGTATCTGAGTATTTAAGGGTTAGGGGTGCTGTCTTATGTTACCAGTGTCTGCTCTATTGCTTTCTTTGCTCATAACACAAAATTTCCTGGTTTTTTTAACCAAGCCCTTACTATGTAGCTTTTTAACTTAATTAAATATATAGACAATTACTGACACCATCTGTCTTTGCAGAAAAAGAACAAGAAGTGGCACAAGAGCCTGGAATTCTGAAGAGGTTCCTTTAACAAAATCTTTTGACTCTATTAGTGGTATTTAGGAGCCTTTCTATTATTTTAAATTGTGTTTTTCTAGTAATAACTAACTTGAGTTAACTTAAAATGTGATGACATTGGTATGTTTTAAAAGTAAAATTTATCAGGTAGTCCATGACTTTTCAGTAAAATAACAATGTAAACATGTGGTTGAACATCTGTTACTAGTACAGTCTAACACAGCACTTAAAATCCTTTATAAAATTACATGAATCTTTTGCATAAATAGAAATGTTTTAACAATATGTATATTCCTTTCAACATATACTTCATTTTCTTAAACATAAGATTTACTGACTGACTGTTGAATCCAAATCCTTATGAGCAAATGAAAAGAACTCCTTGAGAAGCTGAACTGCCCATCACGCCACAGGCCTAACTGACCTGGAGGACCTACTTAATATAGGTCTGTTTTTAACCTCTTTAAGTCTCTATACCAATTCCTAGGTATATAAATCATATTAATTCAACCACTGAAATCTGCTCAGGCAGCATAAGGAACCTTTACAAAAACCAAGCCCAAACAGATCAATGAAATTCACCCCCTCCTTGAGGAAAGCACAGGAAGGCAGGATGCTGAAGAATGCTGAGCTCTCCTAAGGCTAGCAGCTATGACTAGGGCAGACAACGGAGCACTTCCCTGGCCGGGCAAGCATGTGTTGGGTCTCTCCCACTGGATAGCACTGCAGTGAAGTTCCCTACCCTCTGCAACAGACATGTGCAGAACATGAAGTCATTTCTAAAGCTCAAGAGACAGTTTCCAAAGGAGTAACTATGTGAAACTTCTAGTCACATTAAAGACCTAGAGTATACTAAAGAATATGCCACCCCAGAGCTTTTGGGGAGAAAGTCAATGGATAAACAAAAAAAATTAATGAAGGAAATATGAAAAAGGGAATTTCACAATTGTTTTCTATGTAAAACATGTAGTGGGCACAAACAGTTACAATCTCAGATTTGATGCTTAGCCACCATAATAGAGCCTTCTGGTGTATTCTCCTGAGATGAAACAACACATTAAGAAACAGGGCAGTGCATGGGTAGAAGAGGAGCAGGAAGGGAAATGGATAGGAAAAAAGAGAGGGAGGAAGACCACCTTCTGGCTGTTTGCTAGAAATCCACTCAGCAGCCATGTTACCATGGGGCAGACCCAGGGAAGGCAATTGGGGAAACAAGACTCAGCACTCTTAGAACACAGTGAAACTCCAGGGCTTTCAGTCAGCCCAACTTAGTCCAGAAGCTGACCCAAATGAAAGCCTGTGTGCAGAACAGGAAGAACCAGCCCAGTTTTTAAAACAATGACACTGTGTCCTTAAGAGTGCAGAGTCTATCTGATACTATGCATATGACCATATGCTAATGGGTTGTCATCTTCTCCATCCCAAGGCTGCTTATTAAGCTCTGTGTATTAGCCTCTGCTGGCCACTAGTTAGCTTTAGTGTATGTGACATATTTGTTGAACATAGCAAAGCTTTATAATGTTCTACCTTAAAGAGTATATAAAGTAAACCCAAAGGGCAGTTTTAGAAGAGGTTTAACACAGACCTCGTCATTCAGCTATCATTTATACTCAAGCACATTCAAATAAGGGACACACAGATTGTGCAATTGTCTGTACTACAGTGGGCTTTCTAGAGACTGGGTTGTGGGGATGCATGTGTAACAGCTTTATTGATACACTTTATGCCATAAAGGATACCTTTTCAAAGAAAGTATTTAGAAGTTTTACATCAATTCAGACTTGTGCAACCATCACCATTATCAAATTTTACATTTATTTTATCCCCTCCCACAAAAAATGAGTATAGACCCATTAGCAGTCATTTCCCATTCCTTTTCCCTTAGCCACTGTGAACTATTTTCTGTCTCTATGGATTTCATTATCCTAGGCATCTCATGTAAGTGGGATCATACAATGGGTGGTCTTTTGTGCCTTTTCACTTACAGTGTTTCCAAGGTTCAGTCATATGGTAGCAGGTGTTGGTTGTACCAACCATTCTTTTTATGCTTCAATAGTATTCTATTGCATGGCTATACCACATTTTGTTTTTCCACCAGTTAAAGGATATTAATTACTTCTAATTTTTACTGAAAGAGCTGGCATACATAAAGCTGTTTGAGCCCTGATCCTTTTAAACTATAGACAGAGTTAGGGCAGACACTATAGCTTAGTTATTGGCTCTTGACTTGTTCTTGACTGCTTCTCAGAGATTAAAAGCAAATTATCTTTGCTTTGAGCATCCATGCACATTTATGCAGAAATATATTTTCCTTTCTTTTGATTATATCCCCACTAGTGGAGTCGATGGGTCACAGGACAAGCATGGTGTAAGTTTAAGTTTTGGAATTTAACTAAGATCTCTTCCCCACGTCATGCTAGGTGTTGGTCAGGACACACGAATGGAAAGCAGGCTCTTGTTCTTGGTCTCATTTTCTTCTTTAGGAATTTCTCAAACATAAACAAACTAACCTTGGACTTGGCACCAAGAACTCTGAACTGCAGTCTGAACTCTGCTCCCAACCATGTCTCTTCCTTTTCAAAGCCTTGCTCCTAGGATCTAAACCAACTCCAAAGTCCTCACTTTCATAATGCATGTTACTTGCCATAGTCTGGACCAAAATTATTGCTTATGAGAGATTATGGTTTACAAGAGCTGCTGAGTAGCCTTGGGAGCAAAGGGGAACTGTGCTGGAATGCATCTGCACTGCGGAGATTGAAGCCTCTGTTGTGTGCGCTCATCCTCACCCAGAGAAGACCTTGCTTTGCACAAAACTCCTCCATGCCTACAAGGACTACACACAGGGACCCTCCCTGTTAGGAGCTACACAAGAGCTCTTCTGCTTTGAAAATGCCCACCAAAAAGCCTTTTAGAGGTCATTTATAGTACCCCAGTCCTGATGTTTACAGCATGAAAGTCAAAAAGCTCCACCTATAATGTGGGGTTCCTATTGGAGGAGCAGACAATCACTGGTATTATTAAAATTGATTACAAATATTAGATTCTCATGTTTATTAGTATTTAGTGCTCAATGTCCAAATATGTAAATGGCCTTCCAAAAACCAGAAAGGCAAGAAAATACTTAGACAGAAAAAAATGAAAAATGGGTGTGTGATTCTGTACACTAAGATTATAAGTAATGCCAATTAGGCCATTTGTTTTTAATAACACAAGAAGGATTATAAATTGTGAAGGCAGAAGAAGCTTGGAATAGAAAACAGAAAACGCAATAGTGTACTTAAAAGTTGTGTTTTTTGTTTTAAGTGAAAAACAAATGTAGCTGCTGCTGTTGCTGCAGGTTTAAATTTAATTTTTTTTCACTTTAGAAAACCAAATAATCTCTAGTGTGATTTTGGCATATCCGGAAAGAATTTCTACAGTTACAGAGAAGCTTCTGGCCCCATAAAGAAAGCAAGTTTATCAATGTTGTTAACTGGGTGTCACAGATGTGCTAGACCAATGGTTAAGAACTTGGGATTTGCTCCCAGCCAGTTCTTCACTTAGTTACAGGATCCAAGTAGGTCAGCCCACCTCCACAGTTCTTACAGAGTGAAGGGTGGGATGATGAGGGTTGCTCTGTACTTCCATGATAGAACTGTCTAAGAGTCCCTGGTATCCAGAGTATTTCCAGTTTTAGAGGTATTTCACATGTCCTCGTCATGTCAAGTGTATACAAATGCACTCTAATGGAATCTAATTTAAACATCACTGCTTAAGAGTTTTGTTGCACATGGCTGACATATTTTACTTTGTGTATACTTTTTAAATAGTTTTCATACTTGAAAGCCATTAACTTTTAAAAAAAAATCTAAACATTTTTTAATCCAAATATGAAAGCGAAAACCAGGGAGGCCCTAGGCATGATGGGTTACTTGGCCCTGACTGCAAAGAGAAGGGACCCAGATTCTTTGTTGCCTCTGACCTCATAGACTTAAGAACCAAAATAAGGCCCTAACCAGAGGCAGGCGATATTCAAGGATGGATGCTCTAGCTGATTAAAGACAGCCTTATGGAGCTGTAATTTCCCATTCCCTGGGGATAAATAACATTAGTAGAAACATAAGGAAGGACTCCAGGATGGATTCTAGAAGTTTCAATAGTTGAACAGGTAGTTAGGTGATTGTTCCCATCTCTTAGAGAGACTTCTAGAAGACACTGGGCTATCCCAGCAATTGCCACTAGGTGGCAACAGGCCAAGAGGCAGCTGTTCCCTATGCCGGTCTACTGATTATTTTTAATGTAATGCAAACAACTCTTATAAATATCACAATCCTATTACTGTTTTACTAATTGAAAATTCTTTAAGTGTGGTGTACCCACTTATTTAAAAACTAAGTGTCAGGTGTGTCTACCACATGGCGCGCTCAATGCTGTCTGGCATTTTAATGATCAAAGAGGGGGAAGAGATGTCATTTGCTATGCCAAGGAGATCACGTCTTCATGGTTACTGGGATGCTGGGGCCTGTTCTGCTCCCTGTCACTGAGACATGGGCAAGTATATCCAATTCAGAGCCCAACAACTGAGTCCTCCCACTGCCCTAACTGTCTCCACAGTCCTATGGGTCCAAACAGACTTGGGGTCTGCCAGACCCCTGCAGTAATTAATAGCCTCACACACTATATCACATAGTCACCTCACAACAGACCACAGGGATCCATGCCAGTAGGCCCATTGTATCTGGTTTGATTTGACAATACTTGAGATTGAACCTAGGGCCTCACATGTTCTAGGTAAGTGCTCTACTATTAAGATGCAGCCACAGCCTTTGACCTCTGTTACTAGACAAGGAAGTAGGCCTAGAGATGAGATTGAACTTAGGGCCTCACATGTGCTAGGTAAGTGCTCTACTATTAAGATGCAGCCACAGCCTTTGACCTGTGTTACTAGACAAGGAAGTAGGCCTGGAGATATGGAAGGAAATTACTGAAGACCAGACAGACAGCAGAAACGAGGCTGGCATCCTCAGCAAGTCCTTATAACTGGTTCAGAAGTCTCCCTCAGCCCCTCTTTAGGCCTTTTTACCCTCTGCTGCTGGCACTCTGTCCGCCAATTCTTCTGTTCTATCCTTTTCAAGCTTAGTGCAGCTTGGCACAACCATGGTGAGAAGCAGGATGACCTATCTCTGCCTCAGTCTCCTAGATTAAGACCTCAGATCCTATGGGCCGCACCTATCTTCCCAGTTAGGGAAAGCCTGGCACTCCATGCTCAAAAATGACATCAGAGAAGAGCTGCCTCCTTACCAGGGCCTAGCAATCTTTAAATTTCAAGTGAAGCCCAACACATGCTCCTGACATACAGTGAGTGAGAAATAAGAGGTACCTGAGCTCGTCCTCTCCATGAGAACATTGTCTAATAGAGGTATCTCAAGTTGAACATACCTAAGCCTCAAACCTGGATTTTACCCTCTAACTCATCTTCAATCTGTTCTACTAGGACACAATTCTTCCATTTTCTGGGGGAAAGGCTTAGAGATATTTTTGATTCTTCTCTTTGACTCAGGTCCCACCTCAAACCCATCTGTTATGTCCATTGAGGCCTACAATGGTAATATGTCTATAGAAAACCACACCTTCCACCCTTAACAGTTCTGATACTGGTCTTGCCACTGTCACCTATCACCCAAACTAACTGGACTCCCAGTCTCTATCCTTGCCATTCATGGTCCCTTCTCTTACTGCATATCAACTCTTTAAAAATAGATAGCAGAGCATGTCATCCCTCTGCTCAACACCTCCAACAAATTTCCAGCCTCTGAAACTGTATGTGGGAAGTAAGCCCTTTGCTTGCCTCTTAGTCAAGCCAGAAGAGCATACGGAACCCTGGCCTAGCTACAGCTTGATTATGCTACTCCCAGAAGAGCTTCCCATTGGTCTGACAGATGGCTTGGCTTCTCTCTAGAAAGAATCAAATGGTCCAACAATAGATTTCCCATCAGATTTATAACTGTGAATCTGAATGAAAACATGGGTAGGGAGGTCATTCCTATATCCCTCAGTCAAGCAGGCTGCGGAGGAGAATGGCCGCACATCACAGATGACTCTGAAGGACTGGTGCCAGCCTTGTAGTGGGTGAGTTCTCACTTTGATATCTCTTAAGATTGACCAAGTTAGAGAATAATAAAATATTTTTAAAAAATTATCACCAGATGGCAAATCTCCATAATTCCTAGTTGGCCTCATAGATATATCTGGGGGCAGTGAAGGGAAGGTCTATCCAGAACATAATCTCCAGTGACTAGTCAAGGGAAGTGGGGCCCAAAGAGGTGACTTAATTGTGGATTACAAATACGTATCTCAGACACTGATAGCATAAACTTGAACCACTAGCCTGTTAACTGCTCAGGCCTCAGTTTCCCTATAGAAAAGTAAAGTAGATGAAAACATGAAGATGAATTTGTAAAACCTCTGGGGATTCTTAAAGCTCAGAAATTCTGGTTCTTCGATGACTACTATACAATCTATAAACCAGTCCCTCAGTCTCATTCTTACAATGATGTTCATAAAAGAAGGCGAGCAAGGAGCAAGACAAAACTCTTTGCCATGGAACTTTACTTGCACTTTAAGACAATTGCAGAATGTAGGACCAAGGCACAGCTGCCCACATCTGCATGCTCCATCACCCATCCATCCTGCCTGTCACCAGAGAAAGGCAGAAGCAGCAGGGGTGAGCAGGCGGCCTCCATCTGCCCAGAATACCTAAGGCAAAGGGGGCTTTACATTAGGTCTCTCTCCCACCCTTTTTCACACAGGAGCATGTTATTGCCTTGTCATCCCAAAGCACTTGAGAACACAACAATTCTGACCTGTGCTAGTTCTCTGAATGCAGACATAGTACATTCAGGGAGGTGGAGAGCTGGGACCTCCTCTCCCCACACTGTACCCACCTCTTTGCTAAAACTGCAGTGGATTAAAGGATGTTAAGTCACGTACATAACTTTTATTTTCTAGTAATCTCATTTTTACAAGCGAATGAAGAGATTAAAATAATATTTTTACTTAACCCATTATAGGCAGAGTAATATCATTTCCATATTCAATCAGTAGAAATATTATTAATGAGGTATTTTACACTCCTCCTCATCTCCTCAGTCTTGGAGATCTAGCATGTGTTTTCTACTAACAGCACATCTCGGTTCACACCAGCAACATTTCAAGTGCCTAGTGGCTACATGCCTGGCAGCTACCATGTTAGATAGTGTATATCCTGAATGTGTCTGAAAATCTCCATGAAAGTGCAGTTATAATCTTTCTAATATTGATACGGATGATTAGCATGTTGTTATGTTCTCAACTAGTCTTTTGTGTATATATTATTTTTGCAAAGATCAAGTCATGTTGCTCATATAGCTACCTATTCTTTTTTGTGCATATTATATCATCAAGTTATTCACAACCATCATCTCTTATGATAATATCACATATCACACAGCATCCCATCACTTGGATACATTGTAATTTTGCCTAATGCCCAAATGCTTTGCTTTGGTTTGGTTTTTGGGTTTTTTGTTTGTTTGTTTTGTTTTTTTGAGACAGGGCTTCTCTGTAGCTTTGGAGTTTATCCTAGAACTCCCTTTGCAAGTCAGGCTGGCCTTGAACTCACATAGATCCACCTGTCTCTGCCTCCTGAGTGCTGGGATTAAAGGCGTGCACCACCACCACCTGGCTTTTTCAGTATTACAAGTAATTTTGTGTCCTTAAGGCTGTGAGTTTCCCTACACTTCTTGCTATTTTCAGAAAAATTATTTTTAAAAATCATCAAGCAAACAGTTATCAAGTGACTTCTGATTGAGAAGCAGGATTTGTAGGCTCTTGTGCACCTTTGATGTTTAGCTGTGACCCAGGGAGAAGCACCCCCACCACATATGCCAGAGTTGGTCCATTTATGAAGTGAACTGATTGTATTGGGTGTTTTTTTTAAGTAAACCCTTAGTCTTACCTTCAAATCTAATCAATTAATCCATCGAGCCAATCATTACAAGCCATCATAGTAAGTCGTATCAAAGTCACCACCTACACCACACTGTCCTTATACCTTCTCAGAGTGCTTTTGTGTAGGTCACTGCCATGGCCTGCTTGTGACAGGAGTATCCACTGCAAGGAACTGTAAGTTTTTGAAGTTAACACTGAAATTTAAATTTAAAAATAGGATTAAGTAAGAGGCAGTGAGAACATGGGACAAGCACCAAGGAGGTGAAGAGAAATATTTGCTTGGTTTGAATCTGGACTTGGTCCTAAGAGGCCCCCACATGCCTGCTACTGAATGGCTCCAGAGGCATTCACAGTATGGGACTAGAATAGTAGATGTACCCTGCTTCACTAACCGTACATCACACACTGGGGACTGTAGAAAGACAAAGGCTTAGCAGCTTCCCCTAAAGGGCTAACAATCTAGAGGGGAATATTGGAACCCCTGTACACAAACAAGCATGCCTTGGGCAATGTTTTCAGCAGGGAAAACCATATGGAGAACAGGAACAATTATCTGAGCAAATCAGGCAAGCCTGCTGTTGAGGAAAAGGCTTAAGGAAATGTATTCTATCTCCTTTGTGAACCAAGGAGTTAAGGCAGCCTGGGGAAGCAAGAAGCAAAAATACCGACCTCTAGAAAATTCAGAGCTCTGGCCCATGCTCTATCATCTCAGGCAAGCAGGAAACAGACTTTGCTCTCAGTATCCCCAGTAAAATGGAGCTAGAGTAGCAGCAACATTGCCCCAAACCTGACACTATGGGGCAAACCTGTTAGGAGATGGTACTGAGAGTCACATAAAATGTGCCACCTAAGAATCTTACTTTTTAAAATACAGCATTTCCCACCATTAGTCCAGGCTGGCTTTGAACTTGTGATCCCATTTGATTCAGCCTTCTGAGTGCTGGGATTATGGGCTCCACCACTGTGCTTAGTGAGGAGTCTGTCCTCTTAAAAGGAATGCTTAATAATTTTAAGTAACATTTGTATTCAACTTTATACGGCAATTTTATGTGTGTGGGGGTTTTGTTTGATTTTCAAAGCCCCATGTGGTAGGTATTACTGTTTGCTCCTTGACACTTGAGGACACTGGTGGAGAAAGCATCAGTACTAGTCTAAACGTATGCTGCTTGTGAGAACACATACAGTGCTCCCACTCCTTGGTTCTGTTTTTCCCTAGACAATGCTGCCTTCTTACCAAAAGCCTTACCACCAAAACATTAATATCATTAATATAAATATCAGCAGTCTTTTGTATATACATCTGCCTTTGATCAAGAGCACCAAAGCATGAAAAGAGAAACTCTGGAGAAGGATGTGTAAGAAGAGCAAGTTCACTTCCTCCTCAAAGGAACAGGAGCTGTCCCCATCTGATTTGCATGTACTGCCATATAGCGGTAAATATTTAAGTTGACAAATAGGATATTTACAACTGCACAGATACTTGGCAGTTAGTTTTTAACAATTGTTGCAAATGTGATTTATTTGCTGTTATGAAAGAGGATTACTGTGTGAATATGATCCTGAAATTAGCTTCAGTTTAGCAAGGGGCCTTGACAGCTTGACCCCTTAATATTCTTATAATGATGCCATTTACATTCAATGCTTACTCAAGTCACTCACTGCTAGATTTGTTTGAGAGGAGTCCACTCTAGGGCAGATGTGTTATGTATTTTAACATACAGAGTTGGTGAGTGGGGCACTTGTAGGCCTTCTAAGAGGAAAAAATATTTAATCAACTCTTCATGAAAATGTGTTCGTTTCCAACTTCCTACAGTGAAAATGCATTACTGCTAATTACAGCATGCTGCAGAAATATAATATTTTATGTTTTCTCCACAAGACACTTCCATGGCATAGGCTGTATTAAACAAGAACATGTTCTGATCCTCTGCAACTTTGACTTTTAATTTGGCTGGAGGATTGGTACAGCATCAATGGCATCTCCTCTGAAGGTACACGGGAGGAGAGTGGGTTTGGAGCCAGACAGATATGACTAAAATCTGAGTGCTAACCCTTCCTTACTATGTGGACTTAGGTACCTCCTGGATCTGTTTCTTTATCTGTAGCATGGGTTGCAGTTTTGAAAACAACTAGAAAGATCAGAGAAATCTGTGAAGTATCTAGCATACCATATGTACTTAGTCCATGCAAACCATGGCTGTATTACTAGTTTAAAGCTCAAATGTCACCTTCATAGGCAGCTTTGATTCCACTAAGCAAACCCAGTCTGTCCTTTCTACTTCCATATTTATTGCTATAGCACACATTACACTGTGCTGTGATGCACTGAGCATATGTGGATCCATTATCTTGATGGCATGGCTTACAGGCTCTATCTCTGACTCTAGTGACTTGCAGGCTCTGCCTTGAGCATTCAGCTAAGTTGGACTGGGGATCTCATGGGAATTTGAAATGACAAACTTAAAGGAGAAGGAGGAGGTGGCTCCTGACCTACTTTTGTCACTGCTAGTTAAACACATAGTAGATGTTCAGTATTTCCTTTAGTTACCACCCTCTTTAGCTTTTATCCAATCACAGTAGAGAACATTTTACTCTCCACCTCTGAAATAACAAACCACAAGCAAAAAAAAATCACCAAGATCTCTGTTAGATTGTTTTGGCCAGGTATTGTCATTTTTAAACTCCCTATATAATCATGAATGTTCTACTGAGGAACAAGCCCCATCCCTCAGCTGTGTGATGCAGAAAAGAAGTAAAGACATCTCTACTCCAAGAATCTCCTTGGCCACTTTTTTGGTCTAGTTAGGACTGGTGTGGCTCTCTTTCTTCTCCTGTCTCATCATACCCTCACTTCCCTGGCTCATGTTTTAACCAGGTATGGACAACAGGCCTCAACCTCTCATACAGTGATCAGCTAGCTATGACTCAGCTCACCCTGTACTTGACAAATGGTCATCTGGACTGTGGTCTGAGCACCCTGGAAGTGCCTGGCTTTGATCAAGATACAGAAAGGAAGAAAAAGCGCCTTAGCATCCAGGCAGAGCTGGTAAGCAACAGATTCTTTCTGGTTGGTCTGGCATTCGGCAGTACTCAACTGCTAAGTGAGCAAAAAGAGAATCAAGAATCAGAGAGGTCACTGAGCCATTTCAAAACAAGGTTCATAAATGAGATAGTCTCTGCCATAAAAAGGGGGAGGCCACCCAGGAAGAGGAAGCAGGGTATGAAAGTCGAAAGGCACAGGCCTTCTGTTGAGTACCTCCCAGTTCTCCCCAGCTCTCTCCACAGTCCTTCAGCGAGCAGCTATTTTTGACAGCACTCATCCCTGTTTTTCTAGCCCTCGCTTCCATTTTGAGCTTTATCGCCCAGACCCAAAACTTCTAGACCTGGCTGCTCTGAGTCTTCAGGTGAAGTTATTTAAACTGTATAGTCTCTTCTCCCTACATCCTCTTGGGGGATGAGGCCAGAGGCAGGCAAGACTTACCTTAGCCCCATTCCCTGCCACAACCAGGCTGTAATACTTCTAGCTGCCAAAATGCCTCAGATCTTACCAGTACCCTACTTCCATGAAGATGCCACGTTGGACTCTGCCCCACTATCTCACACTAGCATAGTAGCAATTCCCTTAAGATTTCCTGTCTCCCTTCTTTCCCCTTGGCCTAAAAACTACAGTGAAGATAGCTGCAAAGTAAAAAGGAAATTTAAGTATGCCACTCCCCTACCCAGGAGTTTTTTTTAATGGATTTTTTTTTAAAGTCAGGCATGGTGGCACACACCTTTAATCCCAACACTTGGAGGCAGAAGCAGGTAGATCTCTGAGTTTGAGGCCAGCCTGGTTCGTAGAGTGACTTCCAAGACAGCTGGGGCTACTCAGAGAAACAGTGTCTTGAAAAACAAAAAACAAAACAAGCATAAGATGTATTTTGTTCACTATTTCCCCTCCCCCAACTCCTCTTAGACCCTCCTCTCCTTCCCACCCAACTTCATGCCCTCTTTTTCTCTCTTTAGAAAACAAACAGGCAAACAAAACCAAATAAACTTCACACACACATGCAAAATACCCCATAAAAACACAAAATCAGAAACCATACTAGACTAGCAAAATACCAGTAAGACAAAAAATGCCCAAACTAAGCCATGAGACAAAAAAAAAAAGTCTACAAGAACACCATTGGGTGTTTTGTGCTGGCCATCTACTGCTGGGCATGGGGACTGCCCTGAAGTGTGGTTAATGTAGCCAGTGAGACTCCATTGGAGAAACTAATGTTTGCTTTGCAAGTGTTTATCAACTGGAGATGGCTTCTTGGTTAAGAAGTCCATGTTCACTTCCCCATTTTAGCACTGGAGTCCTGTCTGGATTGAGCCTGTGCATGCTGCCAGTCTCTCTGAGTTCATATGTACATTAGTCGTCTTGTGTCTAGAAGACAGTTTCCTTGGAATATTCATTCCCTATGGCTCTTAAGGACCTTTCTGCCTCCTCTTCTACATAGTTCCCTGAACCTGTAGGGAAGGAGTTTAATAATATTTAGGATTGAGTGTTCCAGAATCTCTTATTCTCTGCACATGGTCATTGTGGGTCTCCGTTAGTTCCCACCTACTGCAAGAAGCTTCTCTGATGATGGCTGAATGAGACACTTATCTGTGGATATAGCAGAATGTCATAAGGAGTCATTGTATTGCTGTTTTCCTTTAGCAAAACAATAGTATTTGTTTTTTTCCTAGGTTCACAGTTTATTCAGTCTTAGGTTCTTGGCCACCTGAGTACCATCAGGTATGGGTTCCATCTTGTGGAGTAGGCCTTAAATACAATCAGAGAGTGACTGGCTATTCCCACGAAGTTTGTGTCACCATTGAACCAGCACATGTCACAGGCAGGTCACTGCTGTAGACCGCTATGTTTGTAGTTGGTTATTGGTAGCATGTAGGGTACCTTCCAGTCCCATGAACACTAATGAATGGGGGTGAAGGCTGTAGTTGGGCACAGCTTGACTTCTGTGTGTTCAGTGAGATAAGGTCTTACTATCAGGTTGTAGAAAGTAACCAATAGCCTTGGCAATAGCCTGAGATGTTTGAGGGTTTCCACGGGCCCCTTTGGCAAATGACTCAACTAGATGTAACCCATTTCTGGCACTGGAGGTTTCACTTCCTACCCAGGATTTTAAAAGATCAGGCTACTGTGCTCTTCCTAGCTTGGTTAATGGGCTTCCCATGATATCTCGTTCTGTACCACAGTCTCCTTTGTCATCAGTAGGATGACAGGCCTGAGACTGGCTGCTAATGAGGTTTACCAACTGTAGCATCCATGAGTATAAAAAGTAGGTCTTCATGGGGAGAGTGGGTGCTTGTGGAGCCAGCTAATCAGGTCACAGAGGAAAAGAACAAAGGTCAACAGGGCAAGGTGGTCCTTGGTATAAGAGTGTATTTGAAGCTCTGCATCCATCCAGTTGTCCTGACTGCTGCTAAAGATTTCTTCTGCCCTTTCCAACAGTGGCTTCTTGTCCTTCTTGAAAATGAAGCTCCACCTGACATCCAAATATATTAAATAGATAAAGAATTCCAACTGGGAATGGTGGCACACACCTTTAATTCTAGCACTCGGGAGGCAGAGACAAGAGAATCTCTGTGAATTCAAGGCCAGCCTGGTCTACAACCCATAGCTATTTAATTGGATTCTGTCTCAGAACCTTTTTGGAACATCTGCCTTTCTGCTGAACATCTTCAGAACTAGATGCCTCTGGTTTAAAGGAGCCTGTTTGACTCTGCCCTATACCCCCACCATCCTAGAGAGGTTCTTGATGTCTTTAGTGCTCATGTGGCTTCTTCCTTTACCCCTTCAACCCAGTTCTCCTGTGAGGTGCCAGCTAGGGCCTTTCTCTGAGGAATCACCTCACTTTTTGCTTACTGAGAAGCCAAACTGGATATGAGGAAATCGCCTCCACTTGAGGTGTCTATTTTCACCAGAAGGATCTGTGGAACTGTTGGTCTGGTGCTGGATAAAAAGACACAGTAAAGCTCCATGCCACTACGAAGCTAGAACTGAGTTAGTAGCAGCACAACCATCCAAAGACAATCTACTGCTGCAGAGGAGTGTAGCTTTGGGGACCATAAGCAGTAGTTGTACCTCAAATTGGCAGCGTTCTTCCATTTCCCCCGCTTGCCTCTAGATGTCATTCCTAGCTACAGGCCAAGAAGGAGAATTCTCTGAGGACTATTGTATACTTTTAGGAACTGCCTACACAAAAAAGGAAACTCCCAAGAAATCACGTGTTTCTAGAATCATGGCAGAAAAGCTATTCAGGGTTTCTGGTGTGAGAATAAACTTAAAGTGCTTTAGGTTTCAGAGCGCAATAGATTCTTCCAGACTGAATCACTGTGTGTGTGTGTGTGTGTGTGTGTGTGTGTGTAGGACCCACACATATTTATATATGCAATAGGGTCTTTAAAAAGAATCATGTACATGTGTACACAGAACAATTTTCAGCCAACCTGAAACTTCCCAAGCAAGTATGAGCACACTGTGATAGGTTCACAGTCAGCCCTGTTTTGAAGAAGTAAGGAGGAAATACAAGGTGGTCACTATAAAGGGATTGCTTCTAGGATAATGGCAGCACATTCAGAACTGATAACTGGGAAGTTTGCTTATATCCCTTTAATAATGTGCTGTGCTAAGACAAGAAAAGCAAACAACAAATGAGCAAAGACCCCATTCTAGACTCTCGGGGAGCTCAGCGGTGGCCACTGTCAGCAACAGGTGTCAGGACTGTTTGGAACCCTTTGAATCAGATGAGCAGACCTGATCCAGACTCTTTTACAGCCAGCAAACCAACCAACTAAATACATTTGAAGGCATAAAAACAAAGTCTGAGAAATCCCAGATATGCACATTTTAGAAATGAAAAGGACTGGGGTGCTGAGTTAGTAAGCACAGTGCTTGCTGCACAAGCATGAAACCTGAGTTCAATCCCAAGTTCCCATGTAAGAATCTGGGTGCAGTGCTGCCTAGATAAATCAGTAAGCTCCTGGTTCAGTGAGAAACAAATTCTGTCTCAAAAAAAAGACAGCGAGTGATTGAAGAAGACATTCAGTGTCATCCTCTGCCTCTACACACATGTGCACACACGTGTACATATGTACACATACACACAAAAGGATTCTTTTTTAAACTTTTAATTAACTCCAAAGTTGGCATAAATAATCACCCTGTTCTGTCAACCTTCACTTTTCCCCTCCCTTCCTGGACCTTCTAAACCACAGTTGCTGAGCGGCCATAAAATAGTCGTCTTTGCTAATGTCTTAAAACAACCCAACTCATTTATACATGTTTGAACAGATACGATCTGTAATGAATGATTAAGTAAAACCTTTTGTGTTAAATTATGATGTTAATAATGACTCTGTCTCCTATAATTTATTATGAATTCTCAAATGCTTTGGGTTTGATTTTGATAGAACGCAACCACATCAGAGTTTATGTGATGACTTTATTTTTAGAACTCCTTCGTTGAAGGCACACATTTCCCCACTACTGCTGCTACTGTAATTATGTACAAAACCGATCACTCATTAGAGTTAGGATACATTATCTTCTAGACAGATGAGGCTAAATAAGCAACACATTAATAATTCAGAGAGCAGTTCATTATGCATGTGGATGCCTGCTTCATAACTGGAATAAGAACCTCATCAGCCTCTGCCAACCCTTAAACAATAGTTCTGTGTTATTGCAGCCACATTCCAGTTTACGCTTGTTAAACTGCTACTTGGATTATTTTATCAAACATTCATTTATTTGTGGTCCCTTACTGCCGAGAACAGATTTTGGAAGCTCTTTTTTTAAGTTAATGATTTGAGCAATGGGTGTTATTAATTCTCAGAATATTATAAACATGATTAATTTTCAGGCAGAGATTTATTACATGAGGATTTCAGCTATGTCAACTGAAATGCATCACTGTCAAAACAAGTATCATGGTGAAAACAGAATGCGCTCCACACTTCAGACGCTGTGCTCACAACTAAATCAATTTAAATTGTGGCTGAAGCAAAATTATATTCTCCAGTGATAAAGAGTATTCCAGGATTCTTTTATTTAGCTTGAAGCATTCTTGTTAGATTGTGATTTAGAAAGGTAGTTTAATAAGACTAGACTAGCACTGATGTTTTGTGTGCTGCTTCTTGTTGTCATGGAAAGGCTACGTTTCTGAGACCCCCCCCACATTCCAGATGTGGCCAGTAAGATTTTAGAGTGGATGTTGGTCTGAGTGTCAGGGATCATGAATTCTGATATTTGCTCTGGCATCAGTTTCCTTAGTTATAAATAAGGAAGGGATAAATAATCCCCAAGGTCTCCTGAGCAGTTTGATTTTATGGGTCCTGGAGAATGGGGTTGTCTGTAGGAAGCCTGGCTAGAGCCTCACACACTGTAGGGGACAGAAGGATGAACATAGCCATGAGTAAACAGGAAAGGCCCATCTCTCCATTCTGCAGCCTTTCTTGGAAAGGCCCTCAGGTAGGTCTTTATTGTTGTGGAAACTTCTAGAAGGGGTAATATTGTTATGACAAGCCATAACTAAGACTTTATCAGTCATCACTTAGCTATATCAATTAACACTCATTAAGAGCCAACTAGAAGTAAATTCAGAAGGTCTTTCATCCAACACATGAAGCATGGAAAAAACTGCGATAAGTGGCAAAGAGCTCCAGGTTTATGAAGGGCAGCGCTTGGCCCTGCCACAGAGCTTAGGGTGAGAGCAACATCACAGTGCGCTAAGCCTTATCCACATGTGCTTTGCTAAGACCATCACATGAACCTGTTCATAACCCGATATAATAGGCAGGAACTATAATGTTCATTTTTTAGATATGAGAAAATTGGGTTAAGAGAAGGCAAGTATATATTAAAGAACACTTAGCAAACAAATGGGGAAGCCAATGCTTAATGTGCAGGCTGTCAAACATGAAACCTGTTTGCCCAGCCTTGCACTGGCTCAGAGTCAGGGCTTGGGTTCCTGGGCACTTCAGCTCCTTCCTGAGGATGCTTCTGGCTGAGACTTCAGAACACACTTTCCAAAGGGCAAGCCATGTCCCTGTGACTATGTTACTTTTCAGTACATATTACCTACTGTCTCAGTGACACAAGCTGGACTGGGTGATCATGGAGGAGTTGTAGACTTTTAAAAGCATCAGTAGACATAGCACTGGTTTCCTAGGCAGCACAGGTGTCTAACTAAGTAACAGGGGGTATGGAAAAGATCAAAGAACTTAAGCAATGAGCCATCCTTTCCTAAAAATGAATAATTTATATACTAAAACATAAATAAAATATACATTTTCACAAAGAAAGTCCACAAGGCCATCTAAAGGTGCCATTAGAGTGACTGCTCCAGAGTTCTTAAGCAAGATGATGATGGCCTGGTAGGGACAGGAAATGCTTTTAACATACATGGAACTAGGGTAGTCACTGAGTAGAAAGAAAGGGAGGGCCTCCATTAGCAAAGGGGAGATTGTCTGTAAAGACCTGTGGACTCTTACAAGATGGAAAATAATCAGAAGAGGAGGGGGCTGTGATTAGAGAGTGTGCTAAGACTCTGGAAGAGTCTTCCCACTAAACTAGGCTCTGGATTTCAGTGTGAAGGCAAGGAAACGACCCTGATGACTTTTGAGTAGAAGCATCCTGGTTTGGGGAAAAACAGTAAATCTTGTGGTGATGGTCAGAATCCCAGGAGACAAGTGGTACCCGTAGAGAAAGGAACAGCCTAGGAAATTATATTTATTTATGATTTAAAATCCTTCCAAAGGAATAGGGACAAAAATAGTAGGTACTATTTATCAGATTTCAGACACAGTATCAGATGTTAAATGATGAGTTCAGGATCACAACGATAGTCAATGGCTTCCCAGGTTTTGATCACTTATTCCATATGCCCTCTCATCTATGGAATTCTGCTTATATCTTCATTTCCAGAACTCCTGGACAATAACATTACAAGCTAAGATGATGGCAATAATGGAAAAGCAGCAGCAACTAAGAGACATATCTGATACCCCAACTCTTTACTGATTCTTCATGCATTTTAAGCTGAGGACTGGGAAAGGGGGGACAAGAGTTTGTTTTCACTGAGAAGTAGCCCCAGGGTGGCCTGATCTTACTGACATGCAGAAGTCATATTCTGCTGGGCTATGAACTCTTCTGCTGTGCTTTATGACCAAGTACCACAGTATGGAGGGTGATCTACCTACCAGGTAGTTTCCTGCTTCTCTCACAAACTATGGCATAATCTTGATTGTGCTTATTTATACCATAAGGTACCATAAGACAAGTTTAGAAGACAAATATAACCTTCAATGGAATCACCATGTGAATTCATGGCAATTACCATACAATTACATGCTCAGTAGCCACTGTGGAATTCCAGACTATTGAGGTTCACATCCATGTGCAAAGGATCAGGCTTCTGTGTAACATGAGGGCCTGCTTGTTGGGATTTCTGTCCTTCCCAATTCCCACAGCCAGTAAATCCCAAAGAAAATCATACAGAGGGTCTACATTAGTTATAAACTGATTGGCCCATTAGCTCAGGCTTCGTATTAGCTCTTATAGTAACCCATTATTCTTATCTATGTTAGCCACATGGCTCAGTACCTTTTTCAGCGGGGTAGGTCACATCCTGCTTCTCCAGTGTCTGGGCAGGACTGCAGGAAGAGCTTCCTTCTTCCCAGAATACTCCTGTTCTCATT
>LOJH01000697.1:29701-56840 GCA_001685095.1 Ellobius talpinus
GCAGACTGAAACTTCCCTCTTCCCAGAATTCTCGTTGCCCTGCCTCTACTTCCTACCTGGTCGCCCCGCCTATACTTCTGCCTGGCTACTGGCCAATCAGTGTTTATTTAAAATACAAGTGACAGGGTAGAGACCATTGTCCCACAGCATTCTGTATACAGTGCTCTGCCTGCATGTGTGCCTGAAGGACAGAAGAGGGCACCAGATCTCAGTACAGATGGTTGTGAGCTACCACATGGGTGCTGGGAATGGAACTCAGGTCCTCTGGAAGAGTAGTCAGTGCTCTTAACCTCAGAGCTATCTCTCCAGCCCCAAGCTTATTTTTTCTTCATGAATATTAGAGATGCATTGCTGAGTTTTTAAGTAACTTGGTGGGTCTCATTCCTGGTATTTCTATAATGCCACAGAATGCCCCCACTAGTTTCTTAATGAAATGAAGCTGTAATGCAAGCCATATGAGGAAAGGCATCATGTTTACTCTCTGTAACAGTGTGAAGCATCACTCATACATAGGCAGTATAGCCCCACAACCAGCAACAATCATTTTCTCAGCCTAGATATTACCATGGTGGGAAATATTCGCATTGTTTACATATACTCTGGTTCTCCCCTCTTTGGGTACATAACAGAACTACACTTCCTCAGTGCTCCCCCAAAGTTGGGCATGACCATGTAAATTGTTTTAGCCAATGAGATATTAACAGAAGTGAGATATGTCCTATCTATGCAGAACATTTGAGTTTCCATATCCTCTTTCCTACCTTGGAAAAACATGGGAGTTCATTCCAAGAGTTCACTGTACCAGTCTTGTGTCTGAGGGTATCAACTGTGATTGAAGACACATGTCATTCACATAGAATAAGAACATGAGCAAGAACTACAGCTTCTGTTGTTATAGACAACCAGAAACTGTCTTTTTCAAATACTGCATAACCAGTCTACCTGGTTGGCATGGGAATTAGTATCCAAACAAAAGTGTTCCCAAACAAAACCTGCAAATTTGATGTTGACTTGGTGACATGGAAGTGTTATGGGAATAGGCCATCTCAAAAATCATATTGTGAAGTCATAAAATATTAGCAAAACTGGTACCTATAACAACTTAGAAGGCCTACTGTGGTCACAGCATTGGCGAAGCAGTTAGAAAATACAATGCTTTTTTTGTATGTTGATCAGTGTAGATTTCTTTGTCAAAGAATACAAAAACTGTGAGCCTCTAAATGTACCAGGCAATCTATATCAAAAGTGAAAATAAATGGATTCTAGAATGTAGGAACTTGAAAAAGCTGGAAAAAGTGAGTTGTAAATTTTAAAAAAGAGGTATAAAATATACTGACAGGAGCTGGCAAGATGGCTCAACAGGCCTGCTACACAGGCCTGATAATTTGAACCCATGTAAACATAGGAGACAACCGATACCACAGAGTTGCCCTTGAACCTCCACACATGCACAATGGCAAGCACACACACAATACTGAAAGGCTTTTGCACACACAAAAAAGTAAAACTCAGCCTTGTAATAAGAATCAAACTAAAGTTACAAAAACAACCAACTACTAAAACCTCTGAATAAATCTCAGAGTAAGGATGTAGCAAAGATTATAGCATCTAGCAAATGTTTTAATATAGAAAGATTAGCTCAAGAAAACCGGACAAAGGCTATCACTCTTCTACTAAAGTCTGACAGGCTTAAGGCACCTACAATTAAGAGATGAGAGGGGTACAGAAACAAGAAACCAAAAAATAAAGAAAAACCTAGCTATGTGCAGATATAACTACATAAGCAGTTATTATAGCTGATTGAAATTAAAGTGTCATGTGTGTTTTATGTTTGTGTGTGTATGCACCAGTGAGTGCCAGTGCACATGTACACGGCCCACTTATGGAAGTCAGAGAATAATCTCGTATGTCAGATCCCAGACATCTTCCATTTTTTTCTGTTTGAGACAGAGTCACTCATTAGCCTGGAACTTAGCCACAAATACCAGGCTAACTGCCTATGAGTTTCCAGGGATCCTCTATCTCCACCTCCCACTTCCCAGTGCTTGGATTATAGGTACACTCCCAGCTGAGGATCCAAACTCAGGTCCTCATAGGGTGACCTCATAGGTGAGGCAAGTGCTTTACAAACCAAGCCACCTGCCTAGCCTGAAGTCAAAAATTTTGAGGACTTCAACAGTTAAAAGAAACATTAATGTGCACTGAAGGAGGCTGTACTTGTTTAAGACTTAAAACGACCTTTGGGTCCCCAGCTATCAGTAGGTAGTAAGTGGTAGAAAGTCTTAAAAGAGAATAATCAGAAGGCAGACCCAAGGAACACACACACAAAACCCAGCATTTACAAGAGTCCCCTTAAGTTCATAGAAGCACCCTGCTAAAGAGTATTTCCCAAACACAGCACAGGAACCCAGTGGAACTTCAGAACCACTACAGACTATCTTCCATTTGTATCATTCTTTTCCCTTCCAAACAGAAGCAATTATCACAGTGGCCTCATCCCTTTACCCACAGGGTTTGAGTGGTGAAAGTTGAACAGATAATTATTTTCTCCTTTGGAGCATACATACTTCCATATCAAGAGGCCCAAACTTAATCTGGAGACACCATGGGTCATCCATAATCACGTGTGATGTAATTCTAAAGCATTGTATACTGTGTAAAACATGTTCAAATATTTTGTTTGATCCTTGCCATAACTTTAAAAGTAAACATTTTTGCTTGATTTTGTAGATAAGAAAGCTGGAGCTTAAAAATCAAACTGCTTTGCAAGTCTGCATAACAAAACCTTGTTTTTTATGTGCTTTCCAGTAACTAATCTGAAAAGGATTTTATACAAGCAAATTCTTAAATATTTTCAAAGAAAGACTAAGATAAAAACAAATTTAAGAAGTTAATTTAAGTTACCAGCCTAAGGAAACAGCCATGAGTAAAACAGAAACAAGGAATCTGATGGCCAGGAAGTAACACTGGGAGGGTACTTTCCAGGAAATAAGACCAGGCCATGGATCTAGAGTAGAATTGTCTACACTGAAGTCAATCAGTAATTTTGATACTGTTATGAATTGTAATATAAATATTTTTGAAGATAGAGGTTTCCAAAGGGGTTGCGCCCCACAGATTGAGATCTGCTGACACAGCCTCTGCAGTTTTCTCTCTAAGTTACAGAATCAAATAAAAATCTAAGACACTCTAAAGGACAGGACCAAATAATTGAAAGCAAATAGAAGAAAGTGTCCAAAAGTGATCCAATATTTAAGTTATCATATTAATAACTATGATTAATATCCAGGAAGATAAGAGGATAGGTTTTTAGAATAACAAGGTAATTAATTTCACAGAAGCCCTGAATCTGCTTTTTAGAAATCAAGTGGATGTATGTGGGTTCTTGGGGATAATTTGTTTTTCACCTGTAATATGTAAAATAGTTAATCATGTATGGGATAATGGAATAAGGAAAACATGATGTTTTTACACTCATATTCATTATAATCATTCACTTGAAAAATAGAATGTAACCACATTGTAATCTTTATATCGTTAGAAAGATTTTTCTGGGGTATATATGCTTTAAGGGAAAAAAGACACAGAAGAAGGGAAACATGGGGTAGAAGAACAGAACAGTAGAGAATAGAATAGAATGAGCAACAAAAATAATAAAATGAAGAACTAAGCTTTGGCACTCAGGGGGACTGCTGGGTGGTGGTGGCGCATGCCTTTAATCCCAGTACTCAGGAGGCAGAGGCAAGAGGATCTCTGTGAGTTCAAGGCCAGCCTAGTCTACAAGAGCCAGGACAGGCTCCAAAGCTACAGAGAAACACTGTCTCGAAGAAAAAAAAAAAGAAGAAGCCAAGTGAAAATTACTGAGCTAAAAACTGTAAAGTTGACCCTAGCAATTTTATACAAGTAATGTAATAGGAAAAACAACATAGTAAAAATGATTATTGAGTCAGGCGGTGGTGGCACATGCCTTTAATTCCAGCACTCAGGAGGCAGAGTCGGATGGATTTCTGTGAGTTTGAGGCTAACCTGGTCTACAAGAACTAGTTCCAGGACAGGCTCCAAAGGTACAGAGAAACCCTGACCTAAAAAACAAAAAAACAAACAAAAAATTTATTGAACTAGAAAACAGGTCGGTGGGAAATATTCAAAATTACAGAGAAAGAAAATAATGACCACATGGAAAGAGGTTGGCGATCTGTGGAAAATGAAACAAAGCAAAACATCGAAAGTACCGCACATAGGCTTAGAGATGAGGAAACTTAAATACTGACAGAGCTTCCAAGAGTGGTGAACTGTATCAAATTACACATTCCACAAGTACTGCAAATGACAGGCAAGGTATATTTAAAGACAACCACACCTTGAGACTTCATATAGTTTTGAGATTAAAAGAAAGATAAAATCTTAAAAGTAGATAAAAACAAAACAGCCCATCATCTGTCTGGTCATGCTCTGGCAGAACTGATGGCTTCTCAATAGGACCTATGGAAGGCACACAGTGATTAAATCATACTTTCAGACTATGGGAGAATATGGATTTAATTCACAGAAAAGGAGGTTAAAAATCAGTAAATGTCCCACAAAGCCTTGGAATGGCAAGCATATGGACTTTTTCTGATTAAGAATTGCATTCCAGGCAACATGGACTTATTTGAACAAAGAGAGAAATAAAACTTGGAAGGGAAAACCGATAATCTGAAGTGATTTGCTATGATCATGTTAATAATAGAGTCCTAGAAGAGCACTGTCATGCAAAAATATAATGTGAGCCACAGAGACCATTCACACTGGTCTCAGAACAGTTTTTAAGTGTGAAAAAGTAGTCAAGATTAATTTTAATATATACTCTGGTAATCCAATATATTAAAAATATTTTATCTCAACAAAGCATAAAACTATTGAGAGATTTACATGTTTGCACTAAATATTTTTGAAATTTATTTAGCTTTTTGTGAGAACAATTTTTCATACAACATATTTTGATCATGATTTTTCCCTTTCCTAACTCCTCCCAGACCCTACCTACCTTCCTACCCAACCTTATGCTCCTTTTCTCTCTCCCTTTAAAACAGACAAAAACAAAATAAAAAAGCAATACACTTTTAAAAAACCACCAAAACCCCCACAAAAATGAAAAGCAAAATAGATAAGCAAAAGACTGATAAGATAAAAAAAGCCTAAACAAAGCAAAATAAGGCAAAAAGTATGTAAAAGTACCATTGAGTTCATATTATGTTGATCTTGTGAATGGGGCCTGTCCCACCCAAGATGTGGTTAAAACACCAATCTCATTCCTTTGAAGAAAACTGATTTTTTTCTTTACCAGCTGCTATCAGCTGCAGATACCTTCTTGGTTAGAAGTAGGAGTCCATGTCAACTCCCCCTTTCCAGTGCTGGGACCCTGTCTGACATGGACCTGTATAGGCCTTGTGCTTGCTGTCACTGTCTCTGAGTTCATATGTGCATGGTGTCATCCATCACCTCTGGCTAATAATATTTATCCCTCCTCTTCCACATAGTTCCCTGAGCCTTGAGGAGAGGGTTTTGATAAAGACACATTTAGGATTGAGTTTCTCACTCCAGACATTGCCCATTTGTAGGTCTCTATGTTTAGTTCCCATTTACTGCAAGAAGAAGCTTCTCTGATAATGGCTCAGTGAGACACAGTTCTGTAGATGTGGCACTATGTCATCAGGAGTCATTTTATTGCTGTGTTCCTTTAGTGGAATAATAGTGGTAGGTTGTCCCATAGACCTGTGACCCATCTAGACTCAGGTTCTTGGTCACTTTAGTAGAATCAGATAGAGGTTCCATTTCATGGAATGGAATGAGAAAGTAACAGTTGGTTTACACCTTTGACATCTGTGCCATTATTGCATCAATGTATCGTGTGGGTAGGTCACTGCTACAGTTCACAGGAATTATAACTGGGAGATACTGATGATTACCTCTCTCCTACAGTATGGCATGCAGCATTACTTCAGGAGGGGTGTGCTGTTGGTTGTTTGTCACTCTTTTTTGCTCTTTACTCTTTGGGGGCCTGCCACTCAGCTCCCAAATAAATCACACACAAGGAGGCTTATTATTACTTATAAATGCCTGGGGCCTTAGCTTAGCTTGTTTCTAGCCAACTTGTCTCAATTTAAAATTATCCTATCTACTTTTTTCCTCTGGGCTTTTACTTTTTCCTACTTCTGTAATCTTACTTTCATTCTTACTCTGTCTGGCCCCTTCTTTTCTCACTCCTTAATTTCCCTTCTTTTCTCTCTTTTTCTCCTTCTATTTATACTTTCTGTCTGCTAGTCCTGCCTATTCTTTCTCTTGCCTTGCTATTGGCCATTCACCTCTTTATTAGCCTATCAGGTATTTTAGACAGGCACAGTAACACAGCTGCACAGTGCTAAACAAATGCAACATAAAAGAATACAACACATCTTTGCATCATTAAACAAATGTTCCACAGCATAAACAAATGATGTCTGGGATGGCAATACCTCCAGCTGTTCTTTTATTATTCAGGATTGTTTTTAGCTATTGTGTTTTTTTGGATTTCCATATGAATATGAAATGTTTTTTCAATTTCTGTGAAGAATTGTGTTGGAATTTTTATATGTTGAATCTTTAGATTGTTTTTAGTAGGATATTTATTTTCACTATATTTAATTGTACATAGCCATGAGCATGGGAGATATCCCATCTCCTGGTGTCTTTTTCAATTTCTTTCTTTAATGACTTAAAGATTTTATTACACAAGACTTTTCACTTGCTAGGTTAGAGTTATCCCAAGTTTTTCTTTTGTTTTCTTTTACTTTTGTTTTTATTTTTAGGCTTTTGTGAAAGGTAGCTTTGCTGGTTTCTTTCTCAGTCTATCATTTATATATAGGAAGGCTATTGATTTTTGTGTTTATTTTATGCCGATACTTTGCTGAAAGTGTTTATCAGATGTAGAAGTTTCCTGGTGAAGATTTTAGAGTCTTTTATGTATAAAAATTATATCATCTACAAATATAGTTTGACTTTTTTTCCTATTTGTATAGGCACTTGAACTTCTTCACTTGTCTTATTACTCTAGCTAACCCTCCAAGTACTATACTGAATAGGTATGGAGAAAGTGAACATCCTTCCTTGTCTTGCTCGGATTTTATTGGAAATTCTTCAAGTTTCTCTCTGTGTAATATGATGTTGGCTGTAGGCTTACTGTAAATTGCCTTGTATCCCAGGTCTCTCCAGGACTTTTATAATGAAGAGATGTTGAATTTTGTCAAAGGCCTTTTCTGAATCTAATGAGATAATCATGCGGCTTTCATCTTTCAGTATGTTTATCTAGTGGATCATGTTTATTCATTTATGCATGTTGAACCATTCTTGCATCTCTAGAATAAAGCCAACTTGATCATGGTGGGCAGTTTTTTTATGTGTTCTTGGATTTGGTTTGAAAGTATTTTATTCAGAATTTTTGCATCTATATTTGTAGGAGATATTGGCCTATAATTTTATTGTTGGATCTTTGTATGGTTTTGGTATCAGGGTAATTTTGGTATCAGAGTGGGCTCATAAGCAGAATTAGGAGAGCCATGGATGGTTTCAGATGCCTTTAGTCCTAGCATTCTGGAGTCAGAGGCAGGTGGATCTCTGAATTCAAGGCTAGTCTGGTCTACAGAGTGAGCTCCAGGACAGTCAGGCCTACACAGAGAAACCTTGTCTCAAAAAAGAAAAGGTACCTTCCATTTTGTAAAATAATTTGAGGGCTATTGATATTAATTCTTTGAAGGTTTGGTAGAATTCTGCACTAAATCTATCTGGCCTTGGCTTTTTGTTTGTGAAACTTTAATTGCTATTTTCTATTTCATTGGGGTAATGGAGATGTTTAAATTGCTTATTTGATCTTTTTTAAATTGATTTTATTGAGCTCTATATTTTTCTTTGCTCCCCTCCCTGCCTCTTCCCTCCCCTTCAACCCTTGCTTATTTGATCTTAATTTAATCTTGGTAGATTATCTATCTCATGACAGTCACTGATTAAGTTTCCCAGTTTGGTGAATATAGATTTTTAAAGTATATTTTCATGATTCTCAGAATTTACTCAGTGTCTGTAGTAATGTCCCCCTTTCATCTCTAACTTATTAATTTGTATATTCTGTGTTTTAGTTAATTTTGGTAAAGGTCTGCCAATCTTGTTGATTTTCTCAAAGAACCAACTATTTGTTTCATTGATTCTTTATATTGCATTTCTGTTTGTTTCTATTTCATTGATTTCAGCCCTGACTTTGATTATTTATTGATATCTATTCTTTTGGGGTGTTATTTCTTCTTGCTGTTCTATATCTTTCAGGTGTGTCACTAATTACTAATATGCGATCTCTCCAATTTTTGATGTAGGAATTTAGTGCTATGAATTCGTAGAGCTACATTCATTGTGTCATATAGGTTGGTTATGTTGTGTTTTCATTTTCATTTAATTCTAAAAAGTTTTTAATTTCCCTATTGATTTCTGTCTTGACTAATTTTTCACTCAGTAATAAGTTTAGTTTCCATAAGTTCATATACTTTGTTTCTGTTGTTGTTGCTATCCAGCTCTCATTCGTGGTGACCAGATGGGGTGGTATTATTTCAATTTTCTTACATCTATTGAGATTTACTTTGTGTGCAAGGATGTGGTCAGTTTTGGAGAAAGTTCCAAGAGCAGCTAAGAAAAAGGTATATTCTTTTATGATTGGGCAGAAATATCTGAATATGTTTGCTATACCTATTTGACTTATGATGTTATTGAGCTCTAGCATTTGTTTAGTTTTTGCCTAAATGACATGTCTATTGGTGAGAGTGAGTCACTGAAGTCATCCACTATTACTGTGTGAGGGTCAATATGTGGTTTCAGCTGTAGTGGTGTTTGTTTTATGAACTTGGGTGCCCTTGTATTTGGTACATAAATGTTTAGAATTAAAATATCCTATTGGTAGATTTTTCTTTTGATGAGTATGTAGTATGTCAATTTCCAATATTTTTTGATTAGTTTTTGTTTGAAGCCTATTTTGTCAGATATTAAAATGGCTACAGTTGCTTGCTTCTTGGGCCTTTTTTCTTGGAATGCCTTTTTCCATCTTTTTATCCTGAGGTAATGTCTGTCCTTGATGATGAGGTATATTTTCTGAATACAGCAGATTCTTTTTTCTAATCCAATATGTTTCTGTGTGTCATTTTATTGGGGGAATTGAGATCATTGATATTGAGAGTTCTCAATGAACAGTCTTTATTCATTCCTGTTATTCTCCTTTCCCCCTTTCTTTTGGATTACTGTTCTGGGGTTATATTTATTCCTTGTGTCCTCTTGGGTGTAGTTAACCTCTTCAAACTGAAGGTTTCCTTTTACTTCCTTCTGTAGAGCTGGATTGGTAGATTAAAAACTGCTAAAATTTGGTTTTATCGTGGAATACTTTTCTCTCTCCATCAATTGTGATTGACATTTTTTCAGGGAATAGTAGTATGAGTTGACATCTGTGGTTTCTTCTAGTTTGTAGAATGTCTGTACAAGCATTCTGGTTGTCAGAGTCTACATTAAGAAGTAAGATGCTATCTAATGGGCCTGCCTTTATATGTTACCTTGATCTTTTTTCCTTGAAGCTACATTTAGTGTTTTGATAATTATGTATTGTGGACAATCTCTTTTCTGGTCCTGTCATTTTGGTGTTCTGTATACTTCTTTTACCTTAATAGATAACTCCTTCTCTAGACTAGGGAAATTTTCTATGATACTGTTAAAAATATTTTCAATGCCCTTGAACTGGATTTCTTCTCCTTCCTCTATCCTTATTATTCATAGATTTTTGTTATTTCATAGTGTCCCAGATTTCCTGGATGCTTTATGCCTGGATTATATTTAACTTTTTTGACAGAGCTATATCCATTTCTTCTACCTTGCCTTAAATACCTTGGATTCTTTCTTCTATGTCTTGTAATCTGTTGGTGAGGCTTACCTCTGAGCTTTTTGTTTGACATTCTACAATTTTCATTTCTAGTTTTTTTTTCAGTTTGGGTTTTCTTTAATGATTCTATTTCTCTGTTTTATTTCATTTAACTGTTTGTGTTTTCACAGACTTCATTAAGGGATTTATTCACATTCTCTTTGAGGTCCTTGAATATATTTATAATTGCTATCTTGAAGTCCTTGTCTTGTTCTTCAGCAATATTGCATTTCTTGGGTCTACTGTGGTGGGGTTAAAGACTTTGGGAGGAGGCATATTGTCTTGGCTGTTCATGTTTGTGTTTTTGCATCTGGAGTTATGATGTTTAAGGTGTTTCTTGATGCCTATATCTGGTCTTGTTGGGTAGATGTTCTATTCTTTGGTTATTGTTGCCATCTCTTGATCCAAGAAAAATACAGTGGCTACAATGTGTAATCCTTGGTAGAGTGTTTCTGTGACAGACCAGTGGATGACAGAAAGGAATGAGGATTTGCTAGAAAAGAAGGCTGAGAGGGCTGGTAGGCAAGAGCTAAGATGGGTCCTTAGATTTACTTCTAATTATGCGCATATGTGTCTGTGTATATTTGGACATGTTCCCGTGAGTGCAGTAATTTTGTGTATGTGTGTTTGTGTCTATATATGGGTATGTTTTTGGTGTGTGTTGGGGGGGTGTATATTCCCAGTGCAGGTGCCCTCACAGGCCAGAGAATGGCCTTTAGATCCCCTGGAATTGGAGTTATAGAGAGTTAAGAGCCTGACTGAAATAAATGCTAGTAACAGAACCAAGGTTTCCTGCAAGAACAGTATGCACTCTTAACCACTGAGCCATCTATCCCTCAAGTTCTGCACTAAATTTTAAATGTTGAAGTCTTTAAAAACTAAACTTTAATTTAACCTAAATTTGTCTTAGTTACTGTTCTATCTTTGTGAAGAGATTCCATAACCAAGGCAACTTATAGAAGAAAGCATTTAATTGTGGGTTTGCTTACAGTTTCAGAGGATGAGTCCATGACTATCATGGTGGGGAGCATGGCAGTGGACAAGCAGACATGGTGGTAAAAGCAGTAGCTGAGAGCTTATATCTGATCCACAAACCGGAGACAGAAAGACAGAGAGGCTGGGCCTGGTGTGGGCTTATTTTACTCCTAGTTTGCAATTCTCCTCAACAGACACCCCATGGCTCTGGCATCCTCAATATCTTGGAGTCTCCAACCCAAGCCTAGCTTCACTTCCACAGTTTCATGGGATGGCCTCTTGGGCCTCCACCCAGAGACTCCCCTTCCATAACACTTTGCCTCGGTGGCTTTCCTTAGCCTTGGAGGAAGATTTTACACCCCCTCTACTACTATATCCTCCTTGACTCTAAAACCAGAACCGAACCATGAGACTGATGCTGCCAAGTTAACTGCTTGTTTGGGATAAAACTTGGCCCCTTCCTTGAATTACACTGGCATAAGAGTTGATCTGTTGATGCTTCCCTTTGTTATATAAACTTTCTTTTGCTTAGGAGAAGATTCCTTAGGCATTTCCTTTTCTTAAATTGGAAGCCTAGCTAGGTGAGGTCTTGCCCTGAGGGCACCACTCCCTTTATTCCATTTCTTCTCATCTCTTCTAGCACAAACCAGGGTTCTAACATTAAATTTTCTAGTGTTCTTTTTCTCCTCAAAAGGCACAGTTTATATTTCTTTTCAACCTGTTTGCACTTTTTCATTGTAGATTTGCATAAGAGTAATCACTAATAACCACATGACAGAGTCAATATTAGAATGTCTTGAAATTTCCTCTGCCAGTGATATTAGTCCAAATCTCTTCAGTTTAGCTTCCAACATTTTTTTTGGACAAGGGTAGGAAAAAAACTGATGTTCTTTACCAAAACATCACAAGAATGGTCTCTATCCCAGGTGCTAATACTGTTCTCTCCTGAAACTTCTTAAGCTAGAAGTTTTACATTGCTCTCACCACTACTGTCTTCCAAGTTCTTATTAAGAAAGCTGTAAATCCCTATTTATAGCATTCAGCCATTTTCCTAAGTCCCAAAGTCCACATTCTTCCAACAACCCACATGATAAGGTCTGTCACTGCAAAACATCATTCCCTGGTACCAACTTCTGTCTTAGTTACTGTTCTATTGCTATGAAGAGAACCCATGTCCAAGGCTACACTTACAAAGGAAAACATTTAATTGGTGGTTTACTTACAATTTGAGGTGAGTTCATGACCACTGTGGTGGGAAACATGGCAGTGAGCAGGAATGGCGCTGGAAGCAGTAGCTGAAAGCTTATATCTGATTCACAAGCAGGAGGTCGGGGCGGGGTGGGGGAGAGCAGTGAAGGGAGAGAGAGAAGGAGGGATTGAGGGAGGAAGAGATGGAGTGCAGGTGTGTATCTTGGCCTGATGTGGGCTTTTAAAACCTCAAATCCCATCTCCAGTAACATACTCCTCCAACAAGGCCACACCTCCTAATTCTTCCAAAATAGGCCTGCCAACTTGGAACCAAGCATTCAAACATATAACCTAAGGGGACCATTCTTCAAATCAGCAAAGATAGTATTTAGAGCCATCACTTACAGAGCTATAAAATGTCTTATGAAATCTATGCCATAAGGTATTAGGATATGCTACATGTGATTTCCCACTGAAACTCAAATTCTTTTGTTTGTATATACATGTGTACATGTTCAAGTATGTACATACAGGTACATGTACATCTGTGGATATATGCATGTGAAGGTCAGAGGGACAACCTTGCCTGTCATTCCCCAGTGTCTCACTAAACTGGAACTCACCAATTAGGCTAGGCTGGCTTGCCAGCAAGTCCCAGGGATGACTTGTTTTCATCTCCCAGGGCTAAGGCCATGTGTGCCCCTTCAACCAGCTTTTATAATATGTGATTTCTTGGTACCAAACTCTGATCCTCATGCGTGTAAGGATCTTAACTTAACCACTTGAGCTATCTCCCTCACCCTCAAATTCTTTTTCGAACACACACCTCTTTTTCTTTTTTTATGGACTGCTCTTATAACAGTGGTTCTAGTTTTTGATATAATAATCACCCAAGAAGGAATTAAAAGGCAAAGCCCAAGGATTCTAAGTTTGGATGATGCCCATGAAGATCATCTTAACAAGTGCAATAGATGATTCTGATCAATGTGTTGCAAAGAACAAACTAAATAAAAGCACCACCCTAGAGCATACTGCCTCCCTGTTCTGGAGACAAGCCCCTTAAATGATACTTGAAGGTAGCTCTAGACTTCAATTCTGGTCAGTCTTATTGCCCATGGTAGATTATATTGTCTTTGCTTCCTATATAAATATGCTGTTTGTTTTCTTCTCACTGAAACCTTATAGGACAGACAAGGAACTGTTTTTATATTATATGAACCTCTGAAGAGATACAAGTTGGGCATGTTGTAAGTATGAAGTATGTCTATGATATGAAATAAGCTAAAAAATGTCTATAACACCAACAAGATTGGTACTTCTCTTGAGTTTTAATCAGCATGCTGATTTATCATGTTTTATTTTGATTCTCCAGCATTTCACAAAGTGTCAGGCTCCTAAATATAGTTATCTGAATTATCAGGTAGGAGTCTATGTTTAACATAAACTCATATACATACAAGGCTCAAATATTATTGATAGGGAGCCAGCTCAGATGACCCAATTGTGAAGAGCTAGATGTCACTCTGGGATGGTTAGAAAAGTTCTCTGGTGACCTGGGCAGATGTTCTTCCAAAGTAGGGCTGGTGCCAGTTTGGTTCAGATGCAGTCTTCTCAGGGAATGTGTATGCTGAGCAGGGTGCTGATGTTGTTGCTTTTACATCCATGAATGTGCTGTTTCTTCTCCTTTGGAGCTAGAATGTGGCTACAGTTTAACCTACTGCTGTGATACCAGAAATGAGACCTCTATCTGTAACATCTACACAAACATGTGTTCATTTAATCTGTCCAGGTATTTACATCAAAAGAATAACAGGGAGTAAGAAAGGAGCTCCCTTCTACTTCCCAGTGATATCCTATCCCTCAGCTCCCTCCTTGCTCTGAGCTCCTAGACTAGATGTCTACACTCTACAGATGTGCCATTGTGATGCTACGGCAGTAGAAAGGCCAAAGCAAAAGGCAACAAAAGCAACTTGGACTAGGCGAACAAAGCAGCCAACTGGATTTAGTGTTGGCAATCTAATAAAATATTAAGTATTTTCCAGGAGTCTAATTAGAGGGGAAAGATGCAAGCTCCAAGTACATTTTTAAGCTCAGGAACTCAAGTGAAAGCATGTGTTCATTACAAGAACTAAAAATCAAAATACAGATATGTGGACTCTTACTGTCCACCAGTTGGCATAAAAGATGAACTACTAAGGACAAGCTGCCCTAGGGCTGCAACTAGATAAACCCTCATGCATGTGGAATGAGGTAGAGGAGGCAGGCAGGAGAGCCAAATCCAGATCTAGGACTCAGGTGAATAGGAGCAGGTTATCTGCAGCAAAAAACTTGCACCACTAGCAAAATTTCAACTGCAAAGAGTAGACAACTTGAAAGTCATGAAGAGGGAACCTGACCATAGGATCTTTAAAAAAATTACACTTCGGGAAATGCATATCAGTAGGGGACTGGCATGAAGAAAGCTTGTCAGCAAGTAGCGGGGCCCAGTGACAGGAGCAGGATCTGTGTCCCAAAACTGACAGAGTGTCATAGGGAAGTATTAATAGGGCATAGGCAAAGCTCCTGGCATATGGGACACAGGAAGATTTATGCAGGTAGGTCCCTAGGCCTACAAGTACCAGGCAAGAGGAAAACCACGACAGAATTTAAGAGCTATATGGGACTTTCATGAACAAGTCCCAATCATCAAGCTGACCTATCAGCAAGGTAGATTTGATACTGAGGCCCACAGAAAAAAAAATAAGACTGGTAGCCAAGTGGAACTACCCACCTGTCCCTACACCTTCACCTGCATCCCAGTTTCAGCAGCAGCAGAAATGGTCCTATCAGTGTACTTCCTAGGAAGTCATTGCCACTCACACATTCTACAGAAAGGGCACCACTGAAATGGACTTAGGTTCTACTGCCTTTCCTACTATTCTGTATGCCCTTCATTTCCTCATCCCTTACTGCAATCATGAACTAGAGAATGCTAGAGCCTCCCAAGGGCTAGAATTAAAGGCGTGCAGCACCACCAGCAGCTTATTCATTTTCTTAGTCAGATACTAATGGTTGTCCATCGAAGGGGTGGGCTTGTCCTTGGATTTGGGGAATGTAACTCAAAAAGCTCAGACTCACTGATTTAGTCCAAGTCATTCATTGTAGAAAAAGGAAGTGAAGACTCAGAGTTAAGTAGCTTCCACAAAGTCAGCCAGTGGCAAGACAAAAAACAAATGAACAAAAACTGAACTCCATTTTTAGGAACCAGGAAGCTTTGTAGAAGTCATCAGTTTTGTCTTCATTCTGTGGCTGACTTAAGGGGCATCTCCCTTCTCTTTAGTGTTATCTCCCTTAAGAAGTGATGCTTATTCAAAATTAATCCACTCATGCCAGACATCTTGGCACATGCCTTTAATCCAGTACATGGCAAGCAGATCTCTGTGAGTTCTAGTTCATCCAGAACTACATAATGTGACCTTATCTAAAATAATAATAACACCAACCCAAACACCTAACATTTTTTGCTTTTCCCTTTGATAAGGTTTTAACAAAAATAGAAAGTTTTCTGGATTTTCTCATGTTTAACAATAATCTACTCATTTGACATGTTCTCTGGACACGGTATAAATGGTAGAGAGTAACAGTAGCTGTTCATGAATAGAGACATGTCTTTGAACACGAGTTACTCTTAAGTAGCAGAAAATACTTGTTCACATAAAATTGAAAATGAAACTCAGACAAGCCTCTGGAAACCAGAGATGCAAATGTCTCTACAGATAAGAAAATTGTTCGACATGAATGACACTCAGCAACGACGCTTTTCCAAATCAGCACGGCTGTCCTAGTTTAGATGTAGCCTTTTACTAGAAATGACTGAACCTATTGCTATATTCTGCTAAGTTGATTAATAAAAAATATTTATTACACAAATCCTTTCTGTTGACAAGTTAAAATGGAGTCTCATCTTTCATATCTCCCTGAAGATTGCCACCTTGTGAGATTGAAAATACTCATTAAATTCCATCAGCAGCGTACAGATGAGAGGGCGATTGTTTGTAAGCATGTGAGGAGAATCGCTGGTAAACTCATTTGTTTGGATATCATTAACAGAACAATCGGTGTGGATCTCCAGGGGGTCCTCATGACCTTTGCTCGCAATCTCTTCATCATCCATCAAGAAATATCAGCACCTAATATGCAAGGCGAGACCAATTTTAAGGTGAGGTGTTAATTAACTAACGATCCTGGTTAATTTCTATACAAGGGCTGAAAATACCTCATGCTGTATTGTAAACAAGTGCTAAACCATTTTTTTTTCTTCTTGTAAGCAGTACACATTTTACAATGAGCAGGGTCAATTTTGTAAGGTTCCCATTGAACCCGTTAGTTAAATTTAATAGTTTGAAACTTTTTCTTTGAAATATAGTAGACTTGCTTTAACTCTCTGCCATTTTGAGAGCCAGGCTCATAAGACAACAGAGCTCTCTGATGTTGGAGGCGAAGCTGAAACGTCACAATGGAACCAAAATCAAGACTGTAACTAATTTATGATGTACCTATCTGTACTTCACATAATACATGTCTGGCTGGAGTGATTCCTGGGGAGCCTAGTTTATAGAGCCAGGTAAGTACTCAGACCCAAGAAGAACAGTGTTTGTTAAAGAGAAGCAGAAGAAAAATTCAAGCACCTATGTGGGCCATCCACATCATGACTGAGAAGATTTTAAAAATAAACTAATAAAATAACAATAATTTTACTTTATCTGAAATGAACAAGTTAGACTAAACTGGAGCTTCTCAGTGTTTTGTGCTGCAGTCCTATAGTCCAAGAACAGCCCCATCCCTTCTAGCTGCTGATCACTAATATCCTTTTTTTTTTAAAGAAACCAAGTAATAGTCAAAGTCAACTTGAACTTTAGAGTCAGTAATTTTTGAAAAGTAATTTGTGTTTCATTACTAGAGTCCATGCTAGATTCTTGGTTCTTCCTAAGAACAGACTCCTGGGCTCTACTCAAATTAACAAAATCAGAATCTTTGGTTTGGGGTAGTGAGGCCCAAGAATGTGTCTCTCCACAAAAGGCTCACCGCTGCATCACTATTTGCAGTTACCAATGGATCTGTAATGGTTTGGATACAATTTGAGTGTGGTTCCTGTGCTGGAAGCTTGGTCTCCAGTTTCCCAGTGATAAGATATGAGAGGTGGTGGAACTTTAAGAGATGAAGCAAGTGGGGAATTCATTGGCTAAATCTCATTTGGAAGAGACTGAAATAATTCTCATAGAATACTATTTAGTTCTTGCAAGAGAACAAGACTGGCCTCTTCTCACTTTCTGGGCTTCCTGACTCACCATGAGATTTCTTCCTGTTGAGTATAGTGCCATCTGCTATGAGGTGATGGAGCTAAGGGGTCAGAGGCTGTATTGATAGTAATACCCAATCTTGGACTGCCAGCCTCCAAAGCTGTGAGCTAAGTAGACTACATATATAAATATATATAATAAGAGGAAATGGAAATAACAAAATAAACCCATACTGTATGACCAATTAATTTCTAAAAAGGTAGTAAAACAATTCAGTGGAAGAAAAAATAAAAGTAATCTTTTTAATATAAAGTGTTGAAACAAAAAAACCTACAAGTAATAAGGTTGGACTTCTCCAAGGTACCCTTTCCAAAAGTACTTAAGATGGATCAACAGCCAAAATATAAGAGTTAAAACTATCAAATGCATAGGAGGAAACACAGGTATAAGACTTCATGACTTTGGATTAGCCATAATTTATTAGCTGTGATGCCTAAAGCAAAAGTGATCAAAGTAAAAACAAATTATTTGGATTTTGTCAAATAAAACATAGAATATGTTAAAACATTTGCAAAGTATATATTTGATAAGCCTATAGTACCCAGGGTTTATAAAAATACTCTTATAACACAATAATAGAAATGCAAATAATCCAGTTAAAATGCAAGCAAAGAATTTGAATAGATATGTCTTCAAAGTAGATATACAAATGGCCAATGTATGAATAAATGTTAAACAGCATAAGTCATTAATGAAATGCAAACCAAGACCATACCTAGTTAAAATGGCTATAATCAAAAAGAAAAGAGATAACAAACATTTGCAAAGATTTGGGGAAAACGGGAACTGGAACCTTCACATATTATTGTAAAAGAGTTTGGTAACTCCTTAATAAATTAAATATAAAATTAACATATGACCCAATAATTCTAGTCTTAGATATAAACACCAAATTATCAAAAATATATATTTGTACATTAAGGTTCACTGAAGCATGATTCATAATAACTAAAAAGTATAAATAATCCAAATGTCAGTGAGAAAATAGTAAATTCCATTATAGTTTATAAATAATATTCATATAATGGAATACTGTGGAATATTGTTCAGTCATAAAAGGAGTGATATGTTGACAGTACATATACCACAACATGGATGAATGTTGAAGACACTGTGCTAAGTGAAAGAAACCAATCACAGAAAGGTAAGTCCTGTATGAAGTGAGCAAAGGCAGTCCATAGACAGGAGGTAGGTCAGTGGTTGTCAGGAGCTGGGAAAAGGGAAGAAAGGGAGAACAAGTGCTAATGGGTACAAGGTTCCAATATGGGATAATGAAGACGCTATGAAATTACACATATTTGCCTACTGAATTCTATACTATAAAGAAATGTCTCATAAAATATGTAAACAATTCCTTAATACACATAAAGGAAAACAGGGAGGTGTCAGTTTTGTTCCCAGAAAACAATGAAAATAATCTTTCAGCCTACTAGCCCACCTTTTAATTAAAAAATTAAAAAATAACAGTCTAAGACACTTTAAAAGCTAAGACACAAAAAAGTCAGATTTTTTTCTGACCTATCATGGATTAATGTTTTTTATCTGGTATACCAAGTTGACTAGAAGAATGAAATAAAAAGAAAACGGAAAATGTGCAAAATAAAACCTAAATTTTCACTGTTAGACTTAATGGATATAAAAATTCTAGAATATAAAATTTTGAGTTCTATCTCTTCTTTGTTTCTTTTGTTTTGTTTTTCAAGACAGGGTTTTTCTGTGTTGCCCTGGATGTCCTGGAACTCACTCTGCAGACCAAGATGGCCTCTAACTCATAGAGATCCACCTGCCTCTGCTTCCCAAGTGCTAGGATTAAAGGCATGTGCCACCACTGCCTGGCTTCTAGCTCATTTTTTTTAAATTCACACAATCAAGTCTAATATCCAGTGATGTGTGGATGGATGCCAGTGAGTGGAATACATTTTGAGTAGAATTGATCTAAACCACACTGAACTCCAAAAATGGATAAATACTTGAGGAGTGGATATTATAAGAAATCTTTAAAGTAATAAATTTTTTTGCTGTTATTCACAGACTACCATTGATGATATCAAAACCATTTTAGGAGTAACAGAAGAAAATAAAATGAGATTTGAAGGAGAAAAACAGTCCAAAGACAAGGAAGATAGCCTGTATGAGCCTGTTGAAATACACTCAGATTCACCATGACTGGATGCCTGTATAGAGAAAGAAAGAAGGAACAGTATTTCCTTTGATATTGGTATAAAGGTGGAGAAGTTAGTTTCTTTTATTTGCCAAGAGGGAAGTCAGAAAAGATTGTAATGTAATAGTCTTTAAAATCTTATTATGTGATGTCATTTTATTCATTAAACAAACCTACTGGTGTTTTCACTTGTGAGTGCTAAGTAAACCCTTCCTCCTCCCAAAGTAATGGCCTCGGGAAAGAAGAAAAGTAGAAGGAAGCCTTTAGCTCACTCCTACATCTACTTCTCCATGATTTCAGTACTGTGACACTCTTATTTTCTTCTTTCAAGAGTCACTTAATTTCTGTATTTAAAACAATGAATAAATCGTAGCTATCACTATTTGTCAAGACATGTTTTCTAGCCTGCTCCCCCCAAAAATTAAATCAGTTTTTAAATGATTCTTTATCATGCACTGTTTACATTGTACCAAGCACTTACTTGTTCTTGATTTCAGAGTAAGTTAACCACGGCATTGGAATGTGTCTAGGTGGCAGTATCTGCTCTTGGTTTAAAATGGTGTAACTAGAGCCCTTAGCTTGAATGAAAATCCCTCTTGCAAGCTTTCTGCATGACACAACATTAGGATTTTTACAAGCTGAATTCAAGTGTACCTTTTACAGGGCAAATGGCTGAAGTTATGCAGTGCTGCCATGAACACTCAGCATTGCTTCATAATTGTCTAAAAACATTTCTACATCTTCCAGCTTTACTGAAGGGTAAAATAGGCAAGGTGCAATACCAAAATCACATACAGTTTTAAGGAACAATCTTTACATCTATAAAAACATATACACTTGGGAAAGGAGAGGTATTTTTTACCTGTGGAATGACAATCATTTTAAAAATGTGCTTCAGCCACAGGCTAAGAGTTTCTGCAATAAAATTAACATTTCTCCATGTGTCTGCTTTTGTTTAGCCATCGTAGGAAATACATTAATTAGCCAGGTTTCTTGTCTGTGCTAGGTACAGTGATGACCTCTTTTTCTTGCCAGATCTCTCTAATCCATACGAGGGGCCTATTGTCCAGACACTTGACGGATAGGAAGTGCTACATGCCCATTAGAGTCACTCTTATATCAAAGCCAGAGCAACATAAGGTCCAGGAGACTCATTAGTTCACTGGCACAATCAAGTCCTGAGAGTAAATGAAACCCTCTGTCTCCTTATGGCTCTCATCTGCTCTGGACTTTAAAAGAAAACTGTCTCCGTTTTGTTCAGCACAGCAGTGGATCATTCACATGGTCAAAGCCCTCCTCACAAAACCATTAAAGCCATAGGGAAGTTCGGAGTGTGGACTGTGATTAGCACTCCTGAGCCTGGAGCTGCTGGCAACAGCAAAGGAGCTCGCTCTCCCATACCTTTTTTTTTTAAAGCAACATGATTGGTTTTTCAAACAATGCCACTTGCCTCCTTTGCATACATCATTATTTTGCAACACAAAACACTTGATTCCAAATTCAGGCCTTCTCTCCAGATTCAGAACCATACTAAAGCAATAGAAAGACTGTTCTCTGCCCAAATACCTACAGCTTCAAAATGAAAGGCAAAATATCCATAGACTAAAACAATCACGTCAAGTAATTAAGTGGAAGAAGCCAGAGGACCAGATTAAATTAGTGAAATGTTTTAATTACAGAAAATTTGCAAAGAGGGATGGATAGTCCATTATCTTTCAGCACATATATATTACAAAGATATTGTGTAGCTAGCAATCTAAATTCAGTTTGAAAACATATTTATGTGTGTACAATGTCTTAAGCATCTCAAATAGTCAAATAAAATGAATTGTTGAATTTTTACTGACCTCTATTAGTAAAAGGAAGTTTGGAAAATGATGTGTCATTTTCTACTGAACAGAGCTAATTCTGTAGATGAGACCTACTGTCTAATGATGAGCTGCAGGGAGAAGGGCTTGGGAGAGCAGTACTGGTGCGTGTCTTTAATCTACTGCTCGTTTCATGTTAACTCTAAGAAACCAATAGGTCATACAACCATGCTGTCCACTGACATGCCTCCTGCCCCCTAGCCACTTACTGGACATTTAGTAGGGCTAGGTACCTGCTGGACCAGAAGCTCTGTAATTCTACTGCATCTTCCCAGCGAACCCATGCAGGTCATTATTACAACCATCCTCATCTTACATATGGAAAAAAAATCAAGATTTAATAAGAGTACTTCACCCCATGCTTTAGATTAAATGAAAATAAATTTGAGATTTGCTCCTTTTGAAACCTTTTGCATAAAGTAGAAAGTTTAATTTCACTTGCTCCATGTCATACAACACATTTGCTTTCTTCTATAACAAGTTCTAGTATATGGCCTAAAATATAGGAAAACAAGTTAATTTACACATCTCCTGATAATAGAATCAACTTGCTAAGGTAGTCCTGGGGAGGGTTGGAACAAGAACATTTGGAGTATATATGAACAAGATATATTCTATCCATGTATAAAATTTTCAAATGATAAATATACATTTTTAATTAAAGTATTTACTTACTTTGAGATAGGATCTCACTGTGTTGCCCTGGCTGGCCTAGAACTCACTATGTAGACCAGGCTGGCCTCAAACTCACAAAGATCTGACTCTCTGTCTCCCAAGTTCTGGGATTAAAGGCATGCACCACCATGACCAACAAATTTTATTTTATTGGTTTTTCAAGACAGGGTTTTCTGTTCAGTAGCCCTAGCTGTCCTGCAACTAGCTCTGTAGATCAGGCTGGCCTTGGACTCACTGAGATCCATCTGCCTCTGCCTCCCAAGTGCTGGGATTAAAGGTGTGTGCCACCACCGCCAGGTCAAATTTTATTTTTAAATAAAATCAGTTTATTCTAATTAACTCACAAATAAAAATATCATAGAGTTACATTAAGGAAACCACTCAAGCACTTGCCCAGTTCCCTCTAATCTCAATGAATTTCTTTACAGTCAGAATGGCTATTCTGAAGCAATGGAGCCTTGAATGGAGCTTTGTAGTGGTTTGAGTAAGAATGGCCCTCATAGGCTCACAGATATGAATGCTTGGTCACTGTGGAGTGGCACTATTTGAAAGGATTAGGAGGTATGGCCTTGTTGGAGGAAGTGTGTCATTGAGGATGAGCTTTGAGGTTTCAAGAGCTCTTATAAGGCCAGAGTGTCTCCCTCCCTCCCCTTCTCTCCCCTCCTCTCCTCTCCTCTGCCCCGCTCTCCCTCCCTCTCTGCCTGTGGCTGAGGATATAGTTCCCAACTACTGCTCCAGCATCTGCCTGTTTGCTGCCATGCTTCCTGACATGCTGATAATGGACTAAACCTCTGGAAGTATAAGCAAGCCCCAATTAAATGTTTTCTTTATAAGAGTTGCCAAGGTCATGGTGTCTCTTCACAGCAATAAACACTGACCAAGACAACTATCAAATGCATTTCATCCTCCCAACTTCACAGCACTCCCCTTTTTAAAAGTAGTAGTTTGTCTTTGTGATGACTATTCTAGTATACTTTTAACTTTCTTTTCCTATACTTACAATAAACATATAACAAAAAATCTGCTTGTGAGTTGGCAGCATCACAAGACATCACAGTTATGTGATCAAATAATTAGGGGGGAAAGAAAATGGTGTCAGTAGAATTCCCCTGAGGTGTGAGATCTGTGAGACTTTGGTAGGGAAATGATACCAGGAAGGTGCTGGAGTTTGGAAATAGGGAAGTCACACTGTGTAATTTTGAGAAACAAGTATGAGATCAAAAAGTGGGACTTCTGACAAGATAGAGAATAGCTAGAGAAGGGGATTGTTTCATTTGTAACAGCCTAAGAACTCTAAACATCCTGTTTTCAAGTGTGAAAATACACTATCACGAGTAATTTATTAGTAACCATCTGATAGTTTTAACAATTAATAACCATTTGTATTCATCTGGCACCTTTCTTCTAAAGAGCTCAAAGCACTCTGCATTTGTTATCTCATTAATTCCCCACATTGTCCCTGTGGGGAAAGTAATAAGTATCTTAACATTTAAATGTTTATCTTTCAAAATTTCTCAAGCATACATTAATTATATTTTCAAAACTATAAATGTTCATTAGTTTTATTTTACTGTTCCTCTAGCTTTAATGTGCAGAGCTCATTTGTTCAATTCCTCAAATGCACTAATCATAGTCTTATTTGGAAACCTATAAGAAGGCAAGATCACATGAGGATGGAAGCTAGGAAGGGAGGAAGCATTTGCTTTTGCTATTTTCCTTTCCAAGTACTAACCAGGCTAGACCCTGCTTAGATTCCAAGATCAGATAAGACTTGTATTTTCAGGATGGTATGGCCATAGCCTGCCTTTGCTTTTCATACTAGAAAATGTTTGGCTCAATCCACTGCAAGTGCAAATGGAGTGTGATGTGGATCCTTTCTTTTTTGTTATATGGTTTCAGTGTGCCCCCAAAGGTATGTGTGCTCATAGCTTAGTCTCCAGGTGTAACAAAATTGAGAGCTGGAAGATCGGGATCTGATGAAAGAAAGACAGTTAGGTCATAGGACATCACCCATGGAAGAAGTTAATGTAGTTCTCTAAGGATGGACTTAATGTTTCACAAGAGCCAGTTGTAAAACCACGCATGCTCAACTTTTGCAGACAGCTCTTTGTTTCCCTTTCCCATTCTGTCATACAACCAAAGGGCTCCTAGTCAGATGCTGGCACTATGTAATTTGGAGTTTCTAGCCATCAGATAATAAATTAATAAGTATTTCATTGTTATAAAGAATCGATCCTCAGGTATTTTGTTATAGTAACACAGAATGGACCGAGACAACATTCCTTTTATGGTCTAGGCCACAGATTAGTCAGCACTGTATGGAAAAGCCTGAGTTAATAAACTGAGCTATTATTTGTATCACTGTTTGAAACCCAATGTATTCTCTTGGAGCTATTGGAGCTATATCCCAAAGAAACACAGACTAAAGGGCCAGGGACTTTTTGCTCCAGCCCTGACTCTTTAACACTGGTCATATCTTCCATAGTTTTCTATCTAAATAAATGGCATATGGTAATACCTGCTCCTTAGGGAAGTCACAGAGATTAAATAGCCAATGTTGGGAGAGTATTTCAAAGATGAAACATTCTACATAAATGTTTAAGCATTATTATTAGCTTGCTACTTCAAATGGAAGCTCTAACTTTGAAATGTGATTATACACTTTCCAGGAAAAAAACTTCATAACTACATATACAGGTTTATTTTTCACTCTAACAATCTAACTCATGGTTGTGAAACTTTATTGCACTTGATGGAAGGCCTTGGCTTTTATTAGTTTTAAACTGCTGGTTTCTGGGGTATTTATGTAAATGAGGGAAATACACCAAAACAGTAAATAACAAGCATGTCCCTGCTGTTTAAAAATCTGTTGGTAAAAACAACCTAAATATAGCACAGGAAAATATAGCTTTGATACAAATGCATAAAGTAGACTTGGGAGGTTTTGTTTTAATTTTTTGTTTGTGTTTGTATGTGTGGGAAGGCACATTTGTGTTGGATGCATGTGCACATGTATGCATACAAATGTAAATGCCAGAGAACAACCCTGAGTACTGTTGCTCAGGTTCTGTCTATCTTTCTTTTTAAGGTAGATTCTCTCACCGGCCTAGAATTCCCCAGGTAGGGTAGGCTAGCGAGATGGCCAGTAAGCAGCAGACAATCATCTGTCTCAGCCTCCCCAGCACTGGGATTACAAGTGTACACCACCATGACTGGCTTTAAAAACAACAACAACCATGACAAGAACAAAACAAACAAACAAAAACCCAAAACAAACAAACAAAAAAACATGGGCTCTGGGTCTTCATGCTTTCAAGTTAAGTACTTACTTTGTTGACTAAGCCATCTTCCCAACCCTTGGTTTTATATTTTGGTTTTGGATAATTGATTTTCTCCAAAGCATTCTTTGCCACTCTATAACATTTTGCTTCATGTCTACAATTATCATTATGTGCACACACAACAGAGTTGTGTGTGTGTACGTGTGTGTGCCACCATACATACATACATAGAAGGGAAGGAGGAAGGGATGAGAGAAACAGCAAGAAACTCCAATCATTTGCAACAGGAGTGAAACACCGGAATGATGTAAATGTTCAACAAGCTTTTTATGGTTTTTTTTCCATAAAAGACCTCCATGTAACCATTAGAAATCATATGTTACTATACCTACCACATATTGTAGTCATTCTACTTATAGGTATTTATCCAAGAGAAAAGAAAACTCTTGCTCATAGAAGTATTTATAATAAAATTCTATAGGAACTTCCAAATAAAAACTAGAAAAAACCCATTGTTCATGAACTGCCAAACAGGTGAAAAAACACTGAATGATATAGAACAATTGGATACTGTTCAGCAATGACAAAGAGTGAAGTACTGATAAACTCAACTACATAAAAGAGTCTCTAGTTATACAGAATGAAGAACTTCAGACAGAAAAGGTATATATTTATTTAGCATTCTAGGAAAATATTTGTCTGGTTGAACTAGGTGAAAGGAAGCAGGAGGGTGATAAAGGGGCAAACAGAAAAATTCTGGGGATGGTAGACTATTCACTGTGTTGAAATGCAAGTGCTTTTGAATGCAAGCACACATGGAAACATCACACTATATACTTTAAATATTGTTAAATATAAACAAGACCACATACTGGTTAAAGTGGGTAAGCGTCTATTTAATCAGGATTGGACTATCTATAGCTATAAGGGGTAAGAGTCCAGTGTGAACTGAAATCAGCTTTGACTTATAAAGAGGTAACTGGGCATTATGGGGAGAAAATAGGGAACAGAGAGCTGCTTGGTAGAGTTAAAACAGGTAAAAAATAACAAGAAGGAGGGGGGCTGGTTCATGTGAAACTCACTTATGAATGTAGGCTCCTCCCCTCCACAGAGTAAAAAGTAAATTCTTTTAGCAAACTTGAGTTTTCTCCAGCAGGCACTTTAAAGAGGCGTAGGTAGTATTACCTAGGGCAGGGCTTCTTAAACACACTCCACCATTGATACCTTTTCATCTATGGAATTTTACACAGCTCTGGGCATACAGTTATATAAAACAGGCATGCCAATAAAACATTTACTGATAACAAATCATAAATTTATGTGCATATAATTTTGTCATTTATTAAAGATGAAAGCAAATTTCCACTGATGAGATGGATATGCTTGCATATTTTTACATAAAAAATTGACTCAGCTTAACATTTGGTACTACAAAACATACATCTTCAATAATTTTCAGAGTAGACAAATACTTTTACATCAGTACTGAGAATGTTACTTTGCATGAATATGTAGTACAGAATGGCATAAGTATGTTTAGGACCATTTCAGAAATTGTTGGAAATTCTGTCCTAATGCCAAGCAAAAATTTATTGATTTTTTTTTATAAAACTTAAGTCACACCAGGCGGTGGTAGTGCGCGCCTTTAATCCCAGCACTCAGGAGGCAGAGGCAGGCAGATCTCTGGGAGTTCA
>LOJH01000698.1:7478-37515 GCA_001685095.1 Ellobius talpinus
ACCCTCTTACTGTGTTCTCACATGGTACGGGGGCTAAGAAGTGTCTCTCTGGCTTCTTGTATAATGACACTAATCCCATGCCCATGGCCCAGTTAGCTCTTAAAAGCTCCACTTTCAAATATCATCATCATCTTGATAATTAGGATAGCCGTATATGGATTTGAGGGGCTGAAAAATTCACCACCTAAAGCTCTACGAAGATGTCCAAGTCACTATTCCTGCTGTTCATAGGCTCCTGAACCTACAGCATCTCTTTCCTCCCACAAGGGGCTGTCGTTGTTTTCTTTCAAAGGTTCCCAGTGATCTCTGTCCAATCCAAAGTCATCTTCCAGCCTAATGGTCACACATGAAGCATGTGACCAACCTCTCCTCTCATTCATGTTAGCTCGATATCTCCAAGTCATCTGACTCCTGGGTCTTTCTATTACCTCAAAATAGACATGCCCCCAACTCTATCTGCTTGCTTGCTTGCTTCTGAAATCTTGATCCTCCTGCCTCAGCTGTCTCGTTCTTCTCTAAATCCTCCTTTTTAGTATGTAGGACCATTATTACTACTTACGAATACACGCATGAAACAAGCCCTAGGCATACCACTGGCCTCACCATACCTTCCTTCCGAAGAGCCCTGTGAAGCTGAGCACCCTAACCCCATACTGGGTCTCAAGGCAAAAGGAAGAGCTAGGCCACGTGTGCAAGGCACGCAGCTGCCACAAAGTGGAGCTAGACAAGACCAGTGTTGGTCCAGGAGATGCCCTTTTCACACTGGAAAAGATACCTCGCTTTCCGAAGCAGATACAGTCCAATTTCAGAGTGCTTAGCTTGGCAAAGAGAAGAAGCCTTTATTACCGCTTGTACTGTTAGCCATGTCCCTTCTTGCAGGAATAGAATGCAGGAGTCCACAGTGGGCTCAAGTAGCTAGAATTCCAAGCCTGGCCTCTGACTCCAGGGGCACTCTCCCAGCAGCCTCAATTCCTTGGCCCCACAGTCTGCTGTGAGGATTTAACTAAACAGATCACAGATGTATAGCGCTTGGCCTGGAGTCTGATGTGTGAAAAGTACGTGATATAAGGTAGTCACGATTATTGTCATTCCCATTCACATCCCTGTTCGGACCCACTTCCAAAGCCTCAACAAACTCATTCATCAGAGACTTAATTGGCTCTCAGTATGCTAGGGACTGGGGTTGCAAAGATGATTACAGTTCACTGCCTGCCTCACCCAGTTGCAAATCCAGCAGGCGAGAAAGCCACAGAAAAGATGAACTGAAATATAGGGATGGCTGCAGTAATAGCTGCGTGAGCTCAGAGGAAGAAATCATGAGTTGGCATCAGGTGGGATGGGGTCCAAGGTAGGTTTGGTAGCAGACTTAAAGAATTGTTGTAAGCATTTGAACCATTAGCTGTTGGTCAGCCTGGATCACTGGCAAGGATGGTACAGAGATGGGTAACAACACGAAGAAAAGCAGAGAGCTAGGCAAGGGCATGCTGGGTGTGGCCTGGAGTAACACTCGAGAGTGGAAAGCCACTAAAATCAGGTCATCAGACTGGGGTGTAAACAGAAAGCAAATTCTATCACCTAGGACAACACTTTGTACATAATAGGTACTTAGTAAACACTTTGTGAATATATGGATGGAAAAACGGATGAAATGACTTGAAGAAAACTGGCTCCTGTGTTAGCACTGAGAGAGTCGTGTGTAAATTTAAAAAGCTCCTGGACCCAGTGAACACAGATGTGGATGCTTGATTTAATCCACTGTGGAAGAAGCTGGGCTAAGATGGAGAATGTTAGCACCAAAGGAGCCTCTGATGGGGAACCATTTCTGTCCTCCATGACTGACCCAAAAGCTAAGGCCCAGAGGAACAAGAGGCTTGGGGAAACCATTGTTCTCACAGCCTCTGGGGTGGGGTTGCATCAGAGTGAACATCCCCAAGTCTAGCAGCCATTATAAAGGTCTGATTGGAGCTGAAGCTCCATGCCTTGCTTGTCCATCCCATCCCTAAGAGAATGCCTGATTCTGGGTTCTTCCTGCAAACTGTCCATCCTTTGGGGGAGGAAGCCTCCCCTGCTGATTCTAGCAAGAAACAATTCCCTCCTAACTAGCAGTGCTGTGCTCTGCAATTTACACCATTTCTTCCTTACCCCGAGTCTTTACAGCAACTATATGAAACAAGAACCTTGGGGATTCCCAGCATACGAAAAAGGAAGCTTACAGGCCATGGTGGCTTGCATCCACAATCCCAAAAGGATCAGGAGTTTAAGACTAGCCTGTGCTACATACAAAAACCCTGTTGCCAAAGAGCCTAACCACAGTGGACTAAATACTTTTCAAAGACTGCACAGAGTATCTTCCACAATCCCTAAACTGATAGCACTGAGTCCCCCAGCACTTATATGAAAGCTGAGGCTCAAAGCAGTGAACGTGCCCAGTTTCCACAGGGATTAGAAGCTGGTCCCAGGACCAAACCCAGCATTCTATTGCTTGCACCTCAGGGTTCCCAGTAAGAAGGAAGATTTGCCTGGGCTTACCCTACAGTATCAGAAAGCCAGGGTGCCAGCCAATCAGGAAACCCTTACTTTATCCCAGCACTTGGACCATCTTCCATCACAAGCCTGTCCATTCTGAGGACACACACAGCTGCTTTTGTTGTTGATAAATAGCTTCCGTAAACTTCTCTGTGTAGTTTTCAAATTCCTGTGGACAGAGACTATGCTTTGGAGATCTCCAAGAGCCACAAGCATGCAGGAACCTATGTATTTCAACTAGCTGAAGGACCAGCAACACAAAAAACTCTGAAGATGCTCTTGTACTTTCTTGGGTCTATAGAGGTCTGTAGGAGTCAGCAGCCTCAGATCACAGTGTAGAGTTCATTTACTTTACACGCTTTATAAAGTACATCCTTCAGCTAAAACATTAAGTTCATTACCACGTGTGCAAAGCAACCATGACATTTCTATTTCACTTGAGTATGGATTGCTTTCTTTGAAGGCTCCTGGTTTCCTAGAATACCACCAAGTAGTTGCCTTAGAAATACTGCAGATACAACTACTCTACAAAGACACATATCTTAACACGGATGCATGCTTGTTGTTGGTTGGTTGGTTGGCTGGTTGGCTGGTTGGCTGGTTGGTTGGTTGGTTGGTTGGTTTGTTGGTTGGTTGGTTGGTTGGTTGGTTGGGTTTGGTTTTGGTTTGTTTTAAATTTTGGTTGTCCCAAACTTTTGTTAGTTGCAGAAATCCCAAGTCTGGTTTTACATCCGACCTGATTTCTTTATAGCATAAAGTATAAGGACCTGAGAACAGACCACAAATCTTTGGAACAGGTTTCTACAAAAGAAAGGGGAAAAGATTTGTATTGTCTGTCTTTATTTTCCCTGCTCCTGTATAAATAAGGGAAGTTAAGCATACTTCTGTGGCTTTCCCTCGCCAAGGACCAGTTCTAAGTCACCATATTGTCGCCCTCTACTGGTAGCAATGGCAGGTGACTCTAAAGTTACGGGTGAGGGTTTTTTGGCTTTGAAAACATCAGAGCTTTTAGGCTAAAAACATTTTGCTTGAAAGAGTAAATTTGACCACCAGAGGCGGATACAACTCACTCCCTGCAGAGAAAAGCTCTCCTCCGTTTCAGAGCCCTTTATGTTAACTCTACTGGAGCGCTTACTTCCGCGTATGTTATAACCACGCCTTCCCACGGCATTCAGTCAGAACTGTTTATATTTGTTTGCTGTCTTAGGTCACAGGTCTTGACTCATACCAGGTGATCAATTAGTGGTCATCAAATACAGGCACGGGCAAACGGATGGAAGAGGACGCTACATTTTTCATCTATAGAATGGAGGAAAGGAGGGAGGGGCAGAACATACCTCAGCGCCCTTGATAACAGATTTTCAAATCAAAGTAATGCCTTTCTCCTAGAACTGAGCAGAATCAAATGCCTGGCACTGTTTAGATTCGGGTCATCAGACTTTCAAACTAATGGCTATACTTTTCATTTCTTTCTTTGAGGTTCTCGGTAATTGAAGGGTAGTAGAATTCTTTTCTTTTTTTCTAGAAAGCTGAAGAAAGGAAACTAAGCTGTGCATAGTTGTGGCTACCCAGCAACAATCCACGCTTTACTGGAGTGGATTGGGGGGGAGTGGAATGCTGCTCTGGGTAACCTTGCCTCCTTCTGCTGGCCTCCTGGCAGCTACAGACCGAGTATGAAATCCAAGATCAGTCACCTGAAACCCTTGCCATGGGCTTAGGCTCCTGTGGAAGTGGGAGAGTTATTAAATGTTTTTATGGCGGTGGTTATGGAGTAGGGCAGGGGGGAAGGCTTGGCTGGAGTAGTCAAGTCTCCATCAAGAGGATGTATCCTTAACTAGGGGTGTAGCTCACTGGCAAAGTGCTTGCTTAGCATGCGGGAGCCCCCAGAGCAATCCCCAGCACCATGGGAGGAGACCAGGAGGCAACTAGGAGGTGTCCAAGCCACACTCCCCATGGGCTAGAGGGCTTGAAGTGCCTGCCATCTTCAGAGTTTGTGGAACCATCTGGGTTCTCACCTCTATTCCATTGTCCGCCAGATTGTGTGGAGTCTGTGCCTTCTTTATTCTCCCTTTGCCTTAATGAAGCCAAAGTCTATTTCTGTACCTTAGTAACAACAACTACAACAACAAATGTAATACTGACCAGCAGAAAAAGAGAAGTCAGAAAAGAAAGAGAAAGAGAGACAGATCGTGAGGGAGGGAGAGAAGAAAGAAGGGGGCAGGAGGAAGAGAGGGAGCAATAGGAAAAGAAACTGGAGGTGTTTTCTGGTTGACAGACAGCCTTGCACATGCTTAGTACATGGTAGGCACCCAAGAAAAGTTAGACTAGAGGAAAATCAATTGTCATTATTTATTGTTTAGGTTATTTTGTCTTAGTTTCAGTTTGGTTGGTTGGTTGGTTGGTTGGTTTGGTTTGGTCTTTCTGAGGCTGGGTTCTCACCCTGTCTTCCTGACTGGCCTCAAATTCTCGCTGACCTTCACCTTAGTTTCCGGGAGAGATTACAGATATGAGCTACCATGTCCAGCCCAAAGTCACCTTTTTAATAAAGCACAGGGTGCTTCTTTGATAGTCTCCTTATCTGACTTCTCTGGCAACCCCAGCAGCTCTTTCAGGGTCAACCAAACCTAAATTAACTGCTCAGAATGTTTGGTCCATTAACCATCAGGAACTACATGGGGCCTCCACAAAAAGTAATTATCTTCTCCCCCTGACACACTGATCCACTATATGCATTTTATCAAGGCCCCCACAGATTGCTGAGTACAATCCAGAGAGGTCACTGAGATCCAGGCTATCTTATCCTTCCAACTCACAGTTCCATCCACACAATGAAGAAAATTAAGCCAAAAAGCGCACGGTAGGAACCTACAAAATTACTAATATGTCACCGTTTTAACCTACAGAAATAGCATTTCCATATGGAAAATGACTTCTAATTCCAACTAGTTTTTGTTGTGATTTGGTTTTGTTTTTTTACCGCTACCTAAAATTGTCTGTAGCTGGAATGCAGGCGAGAGAAGTAAAATGCCCCAGTGCAGCTCCTAGTTTGTTTGTTCTCAAGTTTTACAGCTCAAAACTCTGGAAGCAATCACCAGTATTCCTTGGGTAGAAAGGGAGAATGTCAGTGAGGGAATGATTCCATTCAATCCTACATTGCTTTCTTTGAATCTTGTTTGTGCCACTTATTGTACAAGATGCTGAGGATTCTGAGTCCCCATACTGGAGTCCTTGATGGAAGATGAAGTTGGCCATGTTGCCGGCCTTGCTCTTAGCAGACAACATGAGAAGTCATCACGTCCATGTTTTTATCTTGTTCCTTCTCACATATCCGTAAGAGAGAATTTAGCTCCCTATGGAAATGAGAGAACTAAGACCCAAAATTTAGCAAATGTCTAAGACCAGCAGGTAAATGATGAAATTATATTTAGAATCCAGTCAAGGTTACCCAACCACTGTGGTCAACTGAGACATTCTATCAGCATGGTGTGTGAAGCCCACAGAACTTGCCACTTCTTCTTTAGTTTTTTTAAACTGCTGCACCCTTTCCTCAGCCTATCCCCTCCTTACTTCTTCTGACAGCAAGCTCTAATTTTGTGAACAACTGGTTCACACAACAAATGGCTTAGTTTGGAAAGGAAGGACTGCTTTTTATTTGGGTCAACCTGATAGCATCTCCTAGGTGGCTATAAAAGAATATTAATGGATCTCTATTACCTATCCAGTTTCAACTTGTCCTGGAATTCTCTAGTTCTTTATTCATCGTCTTGACAGCGGATTCTCAAGACTGGAGTCCAAGCTGTCTTACAGCTAGAGGCCAACAGCACAGAATCTGCATTTGGGTGTCCTACCGCTGCACACTGCACAGATGGGTTACCTACCCATCCTTCCAGTGGCCATTCCCAAGTGGATGTGACTGTAGACTCATTCATTTAGTGGAAAAACACTGAGCGCCTGCTATAGTTGAGAACTTTGCTAGGGTTGGCAGCATTGCATGGTCAGAACGTGCTGTGCCCCCCCACATCCCCAGGTCTTCCTCTCCACTGCAGGATGAACTGGTCCTGAGGGCTCTCAGTCCTTCAGTTTTGGCATCTCTTTGTCATAAATTCTTACTTTTCCATTTCCATTTTCTTTTCCAGTTTCCATTTCCACCCACCCCACCTTCCTTTTGTGGTGATGCAGATTGAGTCCAGGATCTTGTGCATCCCAGGTAAGAGCTCTACCCCTGAGTTACAGCCTCAGGGTTTTGCTTTGCTATAATCTTTTGTATAATCTTATACAGGGTCTTACTAAGTTACCAGGCTACCCTCAAACACACCCTGAGACCCACACAGGCCTTGAGAGATACTTATCTTCCTGCCTCGGCTCCCAAGTGGCCAGGATTACAGGTGTGTGCAAAGAGCCCAGGCCTCTTACCTCTTTTCTAATGAAGGGAAGCATCCCCACATATAGATTAGGTAAAATAGACAAGTCCTATAATTGATAACCCAGCAACAGCTCTCATAGTGACTCCCTCGGTTCTCAGGCAGGTTGTCAAGCTATCCATGCTATTTCCGATGATAGCAGCAGGACTATTACCTACTTTTTTGAGCTCAGTAATGTCTCAGCCCCATGTCTTGCTCAGTTCCCTGGCTAGCCACTTCCTACATGCCTGGTGACCCATCCTTCAGAATCCTTAGCTGCGGCTTCAAGAGACCCCTATGGGGATCAGATAGTAGCTGTGTTATAGAATACAGTTTCCCAACATACTTGAGGTCCTGGGTTTGATCATCTGCCCCAATGTCCTCCAGAAAGAGAATCCCTGATAGAGATCTAGGCCCAGATGACTACAGTATCAGTCATTTCTGCAACTGCCTTCCCCAGATGTTGGGTGGAAGAGTTTTGCTGCCAAAATGACCTGGCAAGAGCTGCAGTAATGCAGAGAATCCCAGGACCCAGAGGGAGAGTCTTGCTGGAGCCTTAGACTAAGCCAGCACGTCAAGCCCCAGACTCCATGGAGCCCTCAGAGATTTCCTGAAAAGCTTCCTGGCTCCTTTGTTTCTTGAGAACTGAGAGATGTAGGTAAACCACTGAAGATTTTTGATCCAACAACTATTAACCAGGCATCCAGGGGGTCTCTGGGATCATGCACATTCCAACGTAGATAGAAAAGTGTGGCAGATACAACTATCCATTTGAGGATTTGCGTGGTTTCTAAACTCATTAAATAATTAATAATTCTCCCCCGTTAATATGGTAAGTCCATTTAAATTCTTTTACGTGTGTGTATGTTTCAGGGTGCTTTTAGAGAAGTAGGGTTATGATTTTTTCCCCTTTACTTTTGAGGCAGGGTTTCCCACTGAGCCTGGAGCTCTCAGCAGCTCTGCCAGAGTTGTTGGCAGTGAATCCCAGAGATCCTCTTGTCTCTGGTTCTGAAGCACTGAGACTACAAGTGTGCCCCGCCACCAGGTTTCATGTCAGCTCTGGAGACCCAAACTCAGGTCCATGCCTGAATGGCAAACACTTGCCCAACTGAGTCATTGCCTCGGCCTCTCAGTCTTGTGTTCTTAATATAACGACCAGTCTAGAGTCAGGTTGTATTTACTTAGGCTGATACAATTAGGAAAAAAAGAAACTTCCAAGAATATGAGGAATTTGATCTCAGTGTGGGGAAAAAAGTAGAATCTGTATGAACGTAAAAGAGGAGGGAAGCTGTTCTGAGTGTGAGAAATGGTTAGGAAGTCAAGGGAATGGATGGTAAAGTCCAAATCCTAGACTAGGCCCTATCTGTGGAGGACTGGAGGATGGATGTGTGTGTTAGATGGATGAGTGGGTAGAAAAAACTGGATAGCACAATAGAGTTATCCATTTAATAAATGGATGGATGAACATAGGAGTGAACAGGTAAATAAGAGGATGGGCAGATAGATGGGTAAGTTATGAATGGGTGAATGGGGAAATGGAAGGATGGACAGTGCCAATGTATATACGGTATGACAGTCACAAAACATTAATAAAAGGGGTAAAGACTTGTAAGTAGTACATCCATTTCATTTTGTAAATGCATTTTGCTTCAAGTATATCTGCCATGAAGACATTCTACCATGACGTTTTTCTTTGCCTCTAAAGGTAAAATTGTGTAGCACTTGTGGTCAAAGGCTGACTTGACCCGGACTTGTCCACTTTCTAGCAGTGTGATCTGGACCATTTTTCTTTGCCTGTCTGGGCCTTGGTTCCTTTGTCCGTATGACGTGTTTTAGAACACCTTACGACGTGCTCCAGAAGGATGGATGAACAGGAATCTTAACACAGTGCCTGTCACACAATAAACAGTAAGTAACTTTAAGAATGAGGAGACACTGGAGTTGATTCATCCAAGGCCTTTTGTAATTAAGAGTCTATCCAACAAGTATGACACACCATGTGTTAAAACTACCTTCAGGGAGGCAACAATAATCTAGACTAAAACATTAATTAAAGCCTCTATATAAACACAAAGTCGGCCAGAAAGAAGAATTCTCAGATACAAAGGATGGCTCAGCAATACAAAGACTTCATCTCTAGGGATTAGAAGATGGAATTATTTTGAAATGCAAACACGCTTATTAGTCCTCTCCATGTGAGCTACCCAGCCTGCGATCATTGTACGAGAACAGCACCAGGCTGTGGCCAGGGCAGAAGGACACCAGAACTAACTAGGGGCAGATCCAGGTTTGTGTAACTTGACTCCTAGAAACGGAGGAATCCTCACCCAGAAAACCTGCAGGAGCGTCCTTTGCCACGATTTCACTTTCACCTCAGGCAAACAATGGGCAAAAAAATATTAAAGAGAAATTTTCAGAAATCGGCACCTTCTAAGTTTATATTCGTATGCCATTCTGTACTGTAGAGACAGGAATCAATCCTTTGGCCAGTGTATCCATGCTTTATAAGCTACCCACCTGTCAATCACTTACTAGACATCTTGGTTGTCACATCAACCACCGTGCTCATATATTGGAGCTGACACTGTCTACAGTTTCAAGTATCCACTGGGGATGTCGCAGGCTATCCTATATTATAATTTCTTATTTTACACTAACATTGGACCACAGGAGCACATTGCTAAAACCTTTACAAGGGCTTAGATGACCAGTGCAGTGGGGGACTCAGAAGCTTAGACCACTAGCAGGCAATAGTACATCTTCCTCAGGTCCTAGGAAATTCGCCCCTGTCTCTATATAGGACTTGGCTTGCAAAATATAATCTAGCATTGCATACAGACCAACAGAACCTCAGTACTGAACTATACTTCAGAAAATGTCATATAGCTCATTGGGTTTATACTTGAGAAGAAAAGAGGTGAGATGTATTGGTCAAGATCAAACAGAAAGCCTGCCAGAAAAAGGCACCCCATGGTAGAGAAAGTACCTTGAAAATTTTAGCTATGAAAAAATCTATTTTCTTTTTTGGGATTAGATTTTGTCAATATTAACAAGAACCTGGATTTTTATTTTTTAAAATGGGACACCATAACAAAACATAAATATATAGCCTATAGAAGCAGTTGAATATCTTCAAAGCATATAGCAGAAAATGCTTCTTAAATTGTTCTGAAATCTTCTACTCTGACCTAATCATTCATGAAACTGAAAACAGCTATGTGGATTTGGGCAACCCTGGAAGCAGAGACCAGGACAAAGCTCTGGATGAACATATTTTATTAGGAAGATGAGCCCCCAAAGCAGTCTTTGGGGTGGGGAGCAGAAAGAGTAATGCGAGAAGGGGGTAATGGCCTCCAAGGCTACGTGAGCAGGTCACTGTTCTGAGTCAGATGGAAGAGAGGCCAGGCCGCTGAAGAGGAGCCACTGCTGCAGTGTTGGCAAGAGGCACCATGAGCTGTGAAAGCTCAAATAAGAGAAAAGTAGTTTCAGCCTGGGTTTCTACGGTTAACTGTTAAGCGTTCTCAGGTGTCTCGGATAGAAAGCATTGAAAGATAACGCCAGTAATTATGCCTGAGGAATGCTTGTGAATCTGGGTTCCCTGGAGAAACAGAATGCACAGATATGCCCTAGGAGAGGCAAGGAGATGGGTTTATTCCAAGCAATTTGATCCTAAGGAACCTAGCTAAGAGGTTCAAGGTTGTAGCCGGCAGGCTGAAGACTAAGTGTGGTCGATGACATGGTCCTGCACAAGTCTGCAGAAGGAGACGAGTGCAAGCTGCAGCACCAGTCCAAGGCCCAGAGAAAACACAGACAGAAGATCTTTTCCAGCCTTGCCTTCATTCTATGAGGATGTCCGACAGCTTGGATGACATCTACCATGCTTGCAAAGGTAATTTGCTTTCCTTGGTCTGCAGATTCAGATGTTCAACTCATGCAGAGACATCTCCACAAACGGACACAAGGAAATGCTTCAGCAGCTCTCCGGGCACCCCAGGAGCCAGTCAGTTGAGACATAAAATTCACCACCACTCTAATGAAAAAAAAAGTTAAGATGGTTATGGTGGGTTCAGAGGTTGGGCACTTCTGTGTAAGGCACGTGAGTTTGTGAAGCCTAAAAGTCACTTGGGTTGGTGACAAACTGGCAGCAGGGTTTGGAAGGTTGAAGTTCTGGGGAGAGCCTGTAGTTGCAGACTTGAAATCTATTGATCTAAGGATGGTTTGAAAGTAAAGGAAGTGAACAATGGACCTAGTTGGAGAGAAACAAGGGTCCATAGTGAATCCTGGGGTACTCCATGCTACTGGTTTACAGAGCTTCCAAATATGTCTAAATATCCCCCATTTATAAAGACACCAGCCATCCTTGGTCCCAATGAACCTTTAAAAAGAACTTAATTGCTTATTAAAAAAAAGGACCATACTTTCAGATTCTGGGGTCCTGGGGGTTTTGGATTCATCTCTCTTCTGGATTGATGCCAATTCCATCCCACTTCTTCCCAGATCCCGAGCCTGTTCAGTCCTGTTCCAGGCACCCATAAAAGAGTTTCTGCTGACTGATTTCTGGGAAACTGACGCTGACTCCTAGGACCCAGAACTTGGTGTCCCCTCACCTGGGCTTTGCCTAGTTCCTGCTGAGAATGACACTGGAGCACCAGCACCCTGAACTCAGCCCCAGAGTCGGCGACCCACTTGGGATGAAAAAACAGAATCACTGAGAGTGAGTACTGAGTGTTCAGCTGACTTCTGAGATGAGGACTTCATAGAGATGTGTACAGAATAGATCAAGGGAAGGTTTAGAAACGGAGGTGGAACGGTGCAGAAAAGGACCCTGGGTGAATCACACATCATAGTTCTCAGGCTCATTCTGCCACTAACTCTCCGCTTCTCCCTTCTTGAACTGCTCTTGACTTATCTTTGAAAGTACAGACTACTCCAGCCATCTGTAATAATAAACTACTGACCCTAGGGGACCAGGGAGGTGGCTTATTCTGTAAGAATGCTTGCTCTGCAAGTATAAAAACCTAAATTCAAACTCCCTACATTCACAAGAAAAGCAGGCCTACTTGTGCATAGCAGTAGCCCCAATGTTGGGTGCGGGGGCAAAGACAGGCAGATCCTGGGAATTCACTGGCCAACCAGCCTCACTGAAGACTGAGTCTATGACTTTGCGCTCTGAGCTAAGTCTTCCCTTGCTCCTGCCATCTCCCACATGATCTTTTGCCTTGCATTGCCCTCTGTCATATCTTGACACATGATGAAGGCCTTCACAAATACCAAAGTATGAGAAACGACTTTCTATTCTTTATTTTTAAAAAAGAAATGGCGTTCCATCTGCAAAATTCTGTTATGGCAACACAAAACAGACTATCACTTTCCAAGCTGAGGTTCCTTAAGGGCAGAGACCATGCCCTACTCTGTTCACCATTGCATCCCCCAGCTGGCACATAAGTATCTGCAGAAGGAAGCAAGCAAGCAAGGAAACGGCTTAGTGGTCTTTGAAAAAGGATTGCCTAGGAAAAAGGAGGGGCAAGCTGCTGTCCAGTGACTCGGTGTATTCCACACAGTTCTCACTAGAACAACCAGCACACAGCAGCTATTCAGTAACTGCTTATTGCTTCATCCTGCCGGTTAGGGTGACTAGAATGCTTAGGTCTCCATGTGAGCCCAGGACTTAAAAATCCCCCGCAAAAAAAAAAGTTGTGTAGATCTTACTGCTTAGACTTTGATCCTCCTTTTGGCAGCATCCTGCACCGGCCTTTGGGGAAATGAGTAATGAAAACCTCTGTAGCTAGTAGAGGACCTGGGCCAAAACCAAAGAAGAGGGGTCCAGATCCCCTCAAAGAGAGTATCCTGGAGTGGTTATAAGGGATTAAGGCTATGCTCAACTCTCTCTTGAATTCATATAAATCTTTTACCTTTTTATTATCAAAGAAACTATTTTCTTTGGAACCATCAGAGTGAGAAAACCAGGGAAAGAACAGGTAATGGGGAGATGGTATCTATGTTTGTATTGGGGAGGAGGGTCTCGATGGGCACTGGGGTTTGCCCACAACCAGGCTCACATATGCTGCTTCTACATATTAGTTTGACATGCTAGAATCATGGGAAGGCCAGTGTTCAAGCAAACCTGAGGCCTAGGATCTCAAACCTTCACCTCCATCTCCTGTTCTTTCTGGGAGGAACACTGTCTATATACCCTCATTCACAAGGTGCCATGCTTTGGACCATCAACTAATTACCCAGTCTGGGGCCCACTTTCTCCATTTCTGAGATCCCATGGCCATATTCACAGATGCTCTTTGGGCTCCTCTGTCCACAGGAGTCTGTGTGGACTCAGCCAACAGGAGACACTAGTGGGAAATGGAAAGCAAGACTAGGGAGGGACACTGGAGTATGGCGAGGAGTGTGGCTGCTGAGTCTGGTTCAGTGTAAATGCCTGGACATTGTTAGGCTATTGGGTAGAAACCCAGTGGTAGAAACCCCCAGGGCGTACAAAATGAAAGTGAAAATGATAGTTTCCAGAAGTAAATCTCTTCTTATGAAGAATTGCCAGGAACTGTATAGGTAGATATGTATACAGGTTCAGTATGGCATTCTGTTCTCTGCAATGTTTGTGCTCAGTTGTGGCACCAGAGCTGTTTGAGCAAAGGAAAAGCAAGTCCCGCCCTTCTTATTTAGCCCACCACATGCACAATGCCCACATTGATGCTGTTCAGAAACTGGGCATCTGAAAGATGCTTGGCTACCTGAGGGGCTCGCTGGTCTCCCTATCTTAGTTTATTTATGCTCTAGATGATAGCCAGGCTCCTCCTAGTCACTTAGGAGTACAGCGACCTGGGGTGTGACCTCACACACATACTGCATTTTACTGGCTCCCCAGCGCTACTGCTGTGTTAATCCAAACACAGTTCTGTGCACGGCAAGACTCTCAGATGGGTTATGAGGATCCCTTCAGTAGATGCTCCTAGGTGTGTCTAGAGAAACATAGCTGGGCCAAAGGTTTTGGGGGAACCATGAGTATGATAGAGTTTCCTTATTGGTGCACCTCTGGCCTTTGTGGCTGTTCTGAAAGCATCTCACAGTGATGCCCAGGCTCAACTCACACTCATGGACTTCCCACCCCAGCCTCATCAGTGCTGGGGTTGAACCACGTGCCACCACACCTGGTTATACTTTGAGGCCCTGTCCGCTGCTCACATGACTTGTGGGTATATGGAGGATACATATTCAGCTGTGGAATCTTCTTCCTAAACATCTCAATGACAAGGGGCTGTTTTTAGAGTCTTCTTCAGCATATGCATTTCTGGGAACCAAATCCTTATCCATTACTCTCAGTCCATGAGTCCAGGGGACTTCTAAGAATAAGAAGGAGTAGGGATTGCATTCTTGGCTTCAGAATTAGGTTTTCCCTGGAGGTCAAGATTTCAGAGAGATTGACTGCAAAGACAGAAGAAAGTGTTCGTGCTGTTGCTGGAATTGGACACTTAGGTTTGAGTTTGGTTCCACACCTTACTAGCTGTATGTCCTCGATCTCTGAACCCCACTTTCCTAATCTGTAAAATGGGGCCGTTGCACCCATTGCCTATTAGGGATATCATGAGAAATAAGTGGAACGTATGTAGCAAGCACTCAGTAAATACCCAATGGGAGCCTCTATTGTAACCATGGAAAAATATCACATTTCCTAGGCGCCCATTTAAAGAGAAAAACCCTCTGGTGTTTATTTCAGGAGAGAAGGAGAAGGAGACAAGGGGAGAGAAAGAAAAAGTGCAAACAATCTGGCTTGGAAAGGGAGCTTACACTTTGAAGCTGACAAGTGTAATTTGTCTTGAGACTGCCAAGTACTCGGGTTGAGCCTTCGTGTGGGAAAGGAGAGACAAGCAAGATTAATCTGGGGCCTTCATTACTGACTCCATCTGGCCTGGCTTGGCACAGCCCCTTCCCTCTACAGGCAGATTATTCCTTCAAAAGCCTTAGCAGAGGGCTCTCTAATGGGTCCTGACATGGCAGGAATGGGGCTCACACAGCTCTGAGATAAGGGGCCAACACGAGGCCAAAATGCTTCCAGCACTACAGGCCAGATGCTCTGCCACAGAAGACAGAAATGCACTGAAAAGGAGCCAAAGCCTCTGGGCCATGGTGAAGCCAGGATCCCAGAAGCACCTGGTCTCCACCCTGGGGAGCAGCGGGAACCGCCTTGTGGGATGGGCTGGTGACATGGATTACCTGGCTGGATGTAGTCCAATGACCAAAGGCCTTGGGTGATCTACTTTCCAGTCACACTGGGGATGAAAGAGCTGGGTAGGAAGAGGTTGGCTTTAGACATTTTCTAGTAAAACCCTTGTGAAATTTCCCCCACTCGTTCATCCTTATGCATGTGGTAGCGGGAGGAGGAGGAGGAGGGAGAGTGAGGAAGGGGATATTTACAATGTTCCAGCCACATTCACAGGTTGCCTTAATCAGAAACCTGGGAAACAGGCAGTGCTACTGTATATGTGTGCATGTGTGTGTGTGTGTTGGGAGGGGAGGAACTTGTCCCTGGTCACATAATACGTGACTGATCTAGGACCGCATGTGGGTCTGTGGGGATAACTGGATCAGTCTATTCTCACTGTAGCAACCTCAGGGTCTCAGGAGAGAAATTACAAGCAGGGAGACTCTTCCACAGCCTGACTCTAGTCTTCTGGGAGAGGTTAAGGGGCCACTTTTGAGCTACCCTCAGATAGACGGAGTTCTCAAACCACACGGAAAAGCAGATGGATCAATCAGGGATTTGTTTGCCTTGGATTCGCACACGCCCATTCCTGGGACAAAGACTCTGCTCTTTTGAACACACACAGTTCTTTCAACCAGTCCTCACTTGCGTTCCAGGGCTCCAGAGGACAAAGTCCAGCCTGATAGCTCCCAGAACTCGAGAAGTGTTTAAAATCTAGGCAGGCCAGAGACTATACAACGCTGCCATCTCCTGGGAGCAAGGGACACTCTGTATGCAGACAGAAGTCAGCACAAAGCCCAGGACTAGATTCGGCATGAGGCTGTCGCCTTCTTTAGGGAGATTCCTGCCATGGCACTGTGACTCAGAACTACCTGTGTTTATCCACTGGCTAACAAAACTCAAAGAAATCAAAAACTTTCAAGTCGAACATTCATGCTTTTTGTTTGAACTGACAAATATTAATGGGACTCCTATTTTCTGTGATGCACTATTACATGCTAAACACATTATGGGGCATAAGTGGTTCTCAGCAGGGCACAGTGTCTCATGCATGTGGTTCTAGTACTCAGGACGCTTTAAGATCATGGCTAACCTAGGCTATGTAGTGAGTTCCAGGACAGCCTGGGCTACAGCATGAGACACAGTTTAACCCTTCCCAGATGAACAGTCTCTAAATTCATGTAGCTGATAGCTGACAGAGAGGAGGGCCTGGAAACAAGAAACAACCTTGCTGTGAAGGGCTTTGTTCTTCATGACTGTGATGGATTCAGTTGGGAAGAAAAGCTCAAGTAGGATTCTCCATGGGGGAGGGGGAGACCCTGGCTAGGCAGACAGCTTGGGAGCCTTTTCTAAAAACACGACCTATATGCAGACATGCGGCCACCTGTGAGAGGAAGAGCAGAACACGTGAAGGCTCTGACACCGGGAGCCTGGCCCAGTGCGGGAACTGCAGGAAGATTTGTATGCATGGTCACTGAGAAGCACGAGAAACAGTTGATGACAACCAGATCACACAGGATCTCACCCTCCATGTTGGCCCTATCTTGATCAAGTCTTCTTGAAAAGCCAGCTTGCTGATTTATATAAATTCTGGTATTGAAACTTCAAGCCAGGCTGGATCCAGGAGCTTAGGTAGTATCATCAAGATTCTCTTTTTCTAATAATTAATTGTTTTGGTTAGTTTCTGCATTTCTTTTTAAATTATGTAAATGCATGTGCATGTGTGAACAGATACCTGCAGGGGTCAAAAGGCATCAGATCCCCTGGACCTAGAGTTACAGGCTGTTTGGTGTGGGAGAATGGTCTGTATTCTGTCAATTATATTTTAAATAAATGCTAATTGGCCAGTAGCCAGGCAGGAAGTATAGGCGGGACAACCTGAAGGAAGTAGAGGTGGGTCAATGAAAACAGGAGAATTCTGGGAAGAGGAAAGCCCATATCTCTGCAGTCCTGCTCCGCCACAGGAGAAGCAAGATGTGACCGCCTCACTGAAAAAGGTACCAAGCCATGTGGCTAACATAGATAAGAATAATGGGNTTAAATAAATGCTAATTGGCCAGTAGCCAGGCAGGAAGTATAGGCGGGACAACCTGAAGGAAGTAGAGGTGGGTCAATGAAAACAGGAGAATTCTGGGAAGAGGAAAGCCCATATCTCTGCAGTCCTGCTCCGCCACAGGAGAAGCAAGATGTGACCGCCTCACTGAAAAAGGTACCAAGCCATGTGGCTAACATAGATAAGAATAATGGGTTAATATAAGTAATAAGAGTTAATAAGAAGCCTGAGCTAATGGGCCAATCAGTTTATGATTAATGTAGACCTCTGTGTGATTTCTTTGGGACTTATTGATTGCAGGAACCAGTCAGGACAGAAAAACTCAGTCAACAGTTGTTGAATATTCTTTTACACTGTGTGGATACATGTCGCTGTGATTGGTTTAATAAAGAAACTGACTGGCCAATAGCTGGATAAGATAAGGTTAGACAGGAGAGCCAAACTGAGAATGCTGAGAGGAAGAAGTACAGAGTTGCCACCAGACACAGAGAGAAGCAAGATGGGCATGCCATACTGAGAAAAGGTACCAAGTCATGTGGCAAAACATAGACAAGAAAGACGGGTTAATTAAAATGTAAGAGTTAGCTAGTAACAAACATGAGCTATTGACTGAGCATTTGTAATTAATATAAGCTTCTGTGTGTTTATTTGGGAGCTGCTGGTGGGACAGAAACTTTTTCTACAACAGGTAGTTGTGAGCTGCCCTATGTGGGTGCTAGGAACAGAACCCAGGTTCTCTGCAAGAGCAGCAAGTGATCTTGACTGCTGAGCCATCTCCCCATCCCTCTTTCTCTATTTCTTAGTTAAATTTATTGTCTCTTGCATCAACAGATTGTGCCAATCTGGTAAGAAAACAATCACCGAAACTTACCAGGCTTCTATCTTTATATTCTAAATATGACCCAAAAAGAAAAGATGTCTTCAAAATGGGAGGAAAAGAGTCAAGGCCAAAGTCTGGCATAGTTTGATTCATGTACATACTTGATAAGCCAATATTTGTGGTGGCTCAAAAGGCATGTGTTATGACCTGGGCCATGTTCCTACCCCTCTAACTAGAGTAGAAGAATTGAGGAGGAAGAGGAGAACAAGTAGGTGCTATGGATGATAGCCTTAGGATTTTAAGACTCAGGGAGGAGTCTCTAGCAAGAAACAGGAGTGCCGACGGCAGAAGAGAAATTGGGAACTCTGAGCTATACCAGGTCCCTGAGAAAACAGCAACAACAAACAGAGCTGGGACACTGCTTGAAGGCTTATGAAAGGAGAAAACAAAGACTAATTTCCTAAAAAACAAACAAATAAACAAATAAAACACCACATGGGTGTGGTGGTGCCCACCTTTAAATCCAGCGTTCAGGAGGCAGAGGCAGGCCGAATTCTTTGAGTTTGAGGCTAGCATGATCTACAGATTGAGTTCCAGGCCACAAGTGTTACAAATTCATATTGAGACCCTGTTTCAAAACAACAAAAGATCACACTGGCTATTGAAAGGCTGGAAAAGAGGGAGAAATCATGGAATCAGAGAGGACTTCAGATTCTAGGTAAAAGGAACCATCTCCCAACTGCCTAGAGATTACATAGAAATGCTCAAAAACTACAGTAATAGCACCTGCTGGGCATCTGAAGACCCCAGCACAACGCACATACAGTAAACCATTGGAAAGCCATTTTAAGCACAGTAAAACTTAGAAGAAAATATGAGACATCTTCATGGACCAAAGACAAGGAGGAAGCAGAAAAATGGAGGGTTTCCTGTGTGACTGACAGTACAGCTAGTTCCCTTGACAAATTCTTTCAACCTTCGATAACCAAGATGCTTAAACTGACACATGGGAAAGGGCAGCAAGTCTTGTCCCATAATGTGTCTGAGAGTCTTCTTTCTGCCACTTAAAGTCCACATACCACAGTGCACTTCATCAACAGTGAAATAACGGATCAGGATAAAAGAACACATCCTTTGCCAAGTAGAGGTCATGGGGATGAGTGTCTGGCTTGGCCTGGGCTTTGGGTGGGGAAACATCTTTATAAACATGAATCTATCCTTGGGTTCGGATTAATTCACTTCTTTTGCAATTAAGTCTAGTGATAGATCTATACTACCCATGTCCCAGAGGTCCCTGGAGAAACACAAATGTCCTAGAAAGATCCTAAAAATTCCCGCAGAAGCATTCCCTGAGCCTTCCACCATCCCTTGTCCCCTTTAATACCACTTGGACTTTTACTGGCCACCAACCCCTTTGTGGCCCCTGCCAACCTGTGTGAGCCTTTGAGAAGCCTCTCCCTTTTTATTCCTTTTGCTTACATAATTTCTTGGGCTCAGAACTTCTGCCTCTCACTTGATCTAGTTCAAATTCCCATTCAGTTATGAGGCCTCTGGCTGCCCCATTAACGACTGTCTCCTCCCCTTGGGTCCAGCCTAGCCCTGGGATCCTGCATCTTGCCATGAACTGATATAGGCAGCATCTCTCTCAGGTGACCCAGACAGAGGAACAGAGAACTAGGAGCAGACTGACTTGGTCCTCATTCCAGTGAGTGCCATCTTAGGTAAGCAGCTTTGTAGAACCCAGGCTCCTCCCAACGCTGGTCCACCATTGACCAGGCTGGGTGTGGCAAATGTTGACCATGGAACCATCTGCCTGTGGAAGACTGTCCTGGCCCTTGCCTACCTGAAATGACGAACATGCTCCATGGTCACACTGCTCCCTGGAGCCCCAGTTCCACTTCATACCATGGCCTGTGATGGCAAGACTGGTGCCATGAAATGCTGGCATGGAGTTCTGAGGGAAAATCTAACAGCTAGCTGACTTAGTAAAANAAAAAAAAAAAGATCCAGCACAGCAGTGTTTGTGAAGAGAGAAAAATTCCTGAGCAGGCCAGAAACCCAAAGTAGCCAGGTTGGCAGCAGCATCCTGCCCTGCAGCGAGGAGGAAGTCACTAAGCATGCCTTCCTGACAGACAAAGGCAGGGCCTTGGCAGCCATCGACAGGATAGGGTGCTCTCCTTGGACCCTGAATGCCAGGAACATAATAACCAAGGCCAGGTGCCCTTCCCATCTGGTCCCTCGAGGGTGTGAGAAAGGATTCTACTAGCCCAGGAGCTCACACAGCAGTATGCCTTGCAGAAAGGTGGCTCAGGCCTTGAGCGGCACATACAAGTGTGCAGACCTCACCTGGTGCCTTGCACAGGGAATTCCAATTGTGGGTCAAGTTACTCTCATTTTGACACTGGCCTGCAGTCTCTGGGGTGCATTGAGATTAATAGATGCCTTCAACACATCAAAGGCTTCCATTGCTACTGCAGACAGAGCAACCTGTAACTTCCCATTGCACACAACTTGGAAATGCGGGCTCAGCCTCCATAGATAGGAATTCAATGCTGAGACCCTCACCCATTAGTCTCAACAGCATTTGCTTCATAATGCACAGCGAAGGACATGCTGTTGACAAGGGCCAATGACCTGCTTCATGTTGAATGACTCCAAAGTCTAGGGTCCTTGCTTTATTAAAATAAGAGCTATATAAGCACAGAAGTCACATGTGTACGACTTCAGTTGTATGAGATGTCCAGCCTAGACAAACCCATAGAGACAGAGGTAGATGCGTGTGTGTGTGGACACCAGGAGGCAGGTGATGGGAGAGTGACTGCTAAGAGATGTCATGATTGTCGCAGGGTGAAGAAAATGGTCTTGAATTGGATAAGAGTGATGTGAGCCCACCTTGACAACCTTGTGAATACAGCACACATCTATGGACTCCACACTTTAAGGAGACAAATTCTGTGATACATGGCTCTATCTCCTTTTGTTTTTTTGGAATGTAGAAAAGCACCATTTTTTATCTAAATATATCACGAAGGAACACACACTGCACTTTAATGGTGAAAAGATACAAGTTTATAACATCTTATAAAAACTATCATTTGAAAGCGATCTTGTTCATTTGATACTCCCCTCCCCCATAGCAAAATAAGTACATTTTTAAAAAAATGTTGGAGCATGGTAGGAAGGGAATTCAAGATAAAAGCCCAGGGCCATGGCCAGGGGCAGAAGGAACCTGGAAAGAGGGCTGAAACTGTGGGGGGACTTCTGTGGGGGGACTTCACTCATAAAACCCTCCATGTCAAGGCATGGACCACAGTCAGTAGGTAAGTGATGACCAGAGGCTGTTGGGGATGGATGGAAAGGACAGGCACCAGCAAGGTCAGGGTGGTAGGACCTTGCGCAGGAGGCTACCCAGGGACTGGCATGACTCTCCCCACCCAAACCCTCATTCACACTCTGATCTCTGAGCACCCGCCCTCTCTGTTTCCCCTTTCTACACACACCCGAGACATCTGTCCAGAGCTAGCACCCCACTCCAGCAGATATGCAGCACCAGGCCCCAGAGTCTTTACAGCTATCTGTGCTTTCCCTGCAATGGAAATGTGCTTCCTGGGCCCTTGGGTCTATTACTCTTCACCCCAGAGCCTGTCTCTCTTCAACCATTGCTAGCCTCTGAGCGTCTCATCCCTGGGCCTTGGCAGTGTGGTTCTGGTTGGGCCATCTGTACACATGTCCCCAAGTTCTCTCCATATCTCTGCTTTTGAAAAGGAGTTGTGGAGGCTGCCTGCCTGCCGGAACCACCTTACAAGTCACAGAACCTCTCTGTGCCTCAGTTTCTTTTTCAGCACAATAAGGATGGAAGGCTAAAGAGGTATCTTGCAAAGCATGAGCAGACTCACGCAGCATGATACCTTTACTAGTAAGGTTTTGGTTTTGCTTTTTTATTTTTATTTTATTTTTGGATTTTAAAGACAGGGTTTCTCTTTAGTTTTGGAGTCTGTGCTGGAACTAGTTCTTGTGGAACAGTCTGGCCTCGAACTCACAGAGATCCGCCTGCCTCTGCCTCACAAGTGCTGGAATTAAAGGCGTGCGCCACCACCACCTGGTTTACTAGTAAGGTTTTAACCTGCAGTGTCACAACCTTGTTCCAAACCCCAAGCAGGCCCTGCCTAGAACAAGACCTGCTTTGCATATGGAGAGATGGTTCAGAGGTTAAGAGCACTTGCTGCTTTTTCAGAGGACCCAGGTTCAGTTCCCAGCACCCCTACGGCAGCTCACAAACAACCTTCTGCAAGTACAGTTCTAGAGGATCCAAAGTTCTAGGGGATCAATGCCCTCTTCTGGCCTCCATGTACATCAAGCACACATATAGCACCAGGAGACGCTCGTACTTGGAAGATAAAACCAAATTTTTAAATTGATTTTATTGAGCTCTACATTTTTCTCTGTTCCCCTCCCTTCCTCTCCCCTCCCCTTCAACCTCCTCCCAAATTTTTAAGAATAAGATCCACTTGAAGCACATAAGATATATGCTTAAGTTTGGTCAAATCACACGCGTCACCTAACTGACAGAAAATATCCAGATTAATCAGGACTTGTCCCATTCTGTGGCATAAGCTCTACCTTCCAAGGGAAAGCAAGTCAGAACTTAACGAAACTATCTGGAACATTTTGCTCATGAGTTAAATTTTACAAGAGAAAAATGTCCCAGCATAAAAAAGAAAGCATTATGACCCAATAGCAACTTGAGGTAATATTTCAAAATCTACCATTTCCAGCCATATTTAATAGGGGTTTCTCTGCATCCCTAGAATGGCACCTGGCATTAGAACTAATTATTACAGCTCTTGAAGTTCTTTGAAAGAGGTGTGGGTAAATGACATATGAACGGGATAAATGATGGCAAAACATGGAAGAGGAAGGGGAAATGGATTGGGGGATCAGAAAAAGATCTTGGCCACTTATTCACTCATGCTTCAGATGGCGCCTGAAAAATCTGAGAATTAGATTGGAGTAGGGACCTGATGGGCTGGCGATGTAGCTCAGCTGATAGAGTGCTTGCTTAACATGCAGAAAGCCCTGGCTTTGATCCACAGCAGTGTATTTAACCAGGTGGGGAGGTGCACACCTGAAATCCTAGATCTGGGGATTCAAGGTCATCATCAACTACACAGTGAGTTCCAGGCTAGCCTGTGCTCCATGAGACCCAGATTCAAAAAAGGAGTAGGGCACAATCACATAATGTAATCCTGAGCAGGTTGCCAAAACATCTGTGCCTCTTTCTTTTCATTTAAAATGAGACTAAAAATCGTGCCGGCTTTATTACCATGTGCTTTAAATGAGAGCCATTCAGTGTTCAATTAAGAAAAACCACCCCTGATATCTAATGGAATGGAGGCCAGAGCCAGGTTTCAACTCCCTTAAGATAAAGAAATGTAAATATATGCTGCCTGTCTGAACCTGAGTACTAACTGCACATCCATGGAGCCCTTCTCAGCGATGAGGAACCTGGGAATAGAACTCAGGACACCTTTTCTTCCCCCAGAGTCCATCTCAGAGGAAGGATGAGGGCTGTGGCCATTCAGAGGACATGTTTGTTTTTAGCTGACAGCTAAAGAAATGAATCAAATTTGTTCTTGTCTTACCTGGCGCTCCTGAGAATCTGGTCTTCCTGAAGAAAGCAGTATTAGGTCACATCAGGCCACCATGTAAAATGGAAGGGGATCTGGGCAGCTGTGGAAGGAGACAAATACTGCATTGTAGAGGGTCACAAAGCTGGAAAGGGAACCTGGCCAAGGCTGGCTACAGTTGCCTTCTGCCTCTCTCTGGAAATCAGGACATCCTTTTCTTGTAGGGTGGAGTGATGGGGATGGGGTCACTTTTTGAGAAGATCACCATGTATTAACGATTATATTGGACATTAGACTGAGAGTTCCTGATCATTGTCATCAGAGGGCATGACTGTGTCCCCAAAGACATTCTGGAGTTAGTCCTTCATTGTTCAGAAATATTTATTCTCTTTCCGCGTATGTGTATGTGTGTTCGTGTGTGAATGTGAATGTGCATATGTCACAGCATGCATGTGGAGATGAGACTACCTCAGGTGACAGTGTTTACCTTCTACTTTGCTTGAGATGGGATTTCTTGATGCTTGAGACTGTGTATATCATACTAGCTGGTCCATGAGCTTCTGAGGATTCTGCCTCATTTCTGTCCTAATTAGGGTTACAATGGTTATTGCATGCAATGCCATAACCAAAAATCAAGTTGGAGAAGAAAGGGTTTTTTTCACTTCCACTTCCACATCATAGTCTATCCGTGAGGGAAGTCAGGACAGGAACCCAAGCAGAGCAGGAACATGGAGGCAGGAGCTGACGCAGAGGCCATGGATGGGTGCTGCTTACTTGCTTGCTCCCCATGGCTTACAGAACATAAAACCAACAGCCCAAGGGTAACACCACACAAAATGGGCTGGGCCCTCCCCCTTCAATCACTAATTAAGAAAATGCTCCTCAGCTGGATCTTACAGAGGCATTTTCTCAATTGAGATGCCTTCCTTTCAGATGATTCTAGCTTGTGTCAAATTGACATAAAACTAGCTAGCACAATTGACCTCCTTGTCAGTTTAACACACATAAACATATCACTATTAATCCATAACCTTTCCTTTCTTGTTTATCCCCAAAATCACACTTGAATAACACTACACTATAAACATTCCAAATTTTAACAGTCCTACAGTCTTCAAAACTTCAAACACTTAAAAATCCAGTCATTTTAAAATATTCATTCTCTTTTAAAATCCAAAGTATTTGTAAAATAAAATCTCTTTAAAAGTTCAGTCTTTCAAGTGTGGTATCATTCAAAGTTTAAAAAAAATTAAGTTAAATATATTCTTAGTACAAGAGGGAAGAGTCAGGATATAGTCACAATCAAATCAAAGAAAAACTCCAGCTGTGTAAATAGCTCAATGACCAATATATGGGATCCACTTTCTGTCTTCTAGGACCTTCAAAAGGGCTTGGGTCACGTCTCGAGGTTCACCCTCTATAGCCTACATGGCTTGTCTTCTAGGCTCCAACTGGCTCCACTCCACCACTGCCTCTACCTCCATGGCACTGGCATCTCCAAACTGCTGGGGTCTTCTGATGCAGCTAAGCTACACTTTCACCAATAGCCTCTCCTAGGCTCCCTCCTCATGGCGCTAAGCCTCAACTTCTCCGCATGACCCTTTCAAGTCTGGGGCTTCAACTGCTCCTGAGGCTGCACCTTATCTAGTGGCCTCTCACAGTGTCCCACCTCAGCAGCTTTTCACAACCCCAGCAGCACCTGGGCCACTCTTACACTATCAAGTTCAGCTGCCAGAACAAGATTCAACCTTGGCCACCTCTGGAACAAAGCTTCGGTGTGCCGACTCTCAGGAAACACTTCCCAGGTTTCACCTCAGTGATGCTGATCTCTTCTTAACCAGTGCTAATTTCTTAGCTCCAGCTTGAGCAGCGCTAAGTATCCCAGGAAAGCAAAGGTTTCACATCAGTGGCTCTTGTCTCCTGTTCATCACAAACTGATTCTTCAGACTCAACTGACCAGAACCACACACTCTAAACTCAAAATATGCAACAGCCCTGAAATTCTTTAAGTGACCTTGAACTTCCCTCTAGAGCTTCCCGAGCCAGGCCTCTATCATCTCGATTTCTTCCAGGCTCCCATAGAACAGTTGACCATGCTTTGAACACTCAGTGGCTTTTGTAGCCCAAAGTTCCAAAGTCCTTTCACAATCCTCTCCAAAACAACATGGTCAGGTCTGCCACAGCAATACGCCATAATCTTAGTACTAATTTCTGTCCACTTAGGGCTTCTATTGCTATGAAACATCATGGCCAAACAACTTGGGGAGGAAAGGGTTTATTTCACTTCCTCTTCCAGGTAATAATCCATCACTGAGGGAAGCTGGGAAAGAACTCAATCGAGCAGGAACCTGAAGGCAAGAGCTCATGCAGAGGTCATATAGGGTTGCTGCTTACTGGCTTGTTCATCATGGCTTGCTCAACCTGCTTTTTTAGAGAACCTGAGACCACCAGCCCAGGGGTGGCACCACCCACAGTGGACTGAGCACTCCCCCATCAACCACTAATTAAGAAAATGCTCCCCAGTCAGATATTATGGAGGTGTTTACTCAACTGAGGTGCCCTCCTTTCAGATGACTCTAGCTTCTGTCGAGCTGACATATGACCAGCCAGTACATCACCCCTTTTCATCAAAGTAGCCTGGGAATTCTAGGCATGTACTACTGTATAGTACTCTACATAGGTTCTAGGGAACTTAACTTAGGTCTCATGTTTGTGTGGTATTTACTCCTTGATCCATCTTCCCCAGTACAGAGTTTTCATATGACTGAAAAGAGACCCGGTCTGTACTAAAGACATGGGAATAAGAACATGGATTTAGGGACCCTGAGATGAACTGGTTGTTATGATAGCTGGGAGAGCATCCGGGAATGCTCTGGTTCAGGATGCTTGTGCAAACAGAAGACAACCAAGGCTTTCCATCTATCTTGCATCAGGCACCTTGCAAGTTATCTGCTGAAGACCTGGGATTCTTGAACTTGACCTTCTATAAACTAGCGTTTGACCTCTCCCCAGTACCAGTCAAGTAAATCTCTCTGGTAGTATCACCCATGAACTACAAGCACAGGCAACACATCATCAATTTAAAAAACAGGATCTTGGGACTTTCAAGGGTACTTCTGGAATTGCAGAAACAATGATGTCAGGGCAGGGACCACGCCTGTGTTCAGGGCTTGGGACTGAACCTAAGGCTTTGTTCATGTCAGCCAAGCATTCTATTAACTGAGCTGCATCCCCTGCCCAGCAAATGGTTGCTTTGTTCATACCTCCACTACACCTAAAATGATTTTTTTTGGTCCAGTACCTCATATTGAGGCTTCTGGAATACAAGCCAAGGTTTCCAGAAGTAGCATTGCAGGTGGTTTGCTGTATCTGTTATGCACATGTCATGGCACATGTCCTAGCTAGATGACTGACAACCAGATGGTCTCGGGAAAAACAACTTCTAAATTACAGTCATTCTCATACGCAAGCGGCCTAGAATGGCCGATTAGTGGGAAGGTATAGTTTAAGAATGTTATACTTGGCCAGGCAGTGGTGGCAGACACCTGTAATCCCAGCACTAGGGAGGCAGAGGCAGGCGGATCTCTGTGAGTTCAAGGCCAGCCTGATCTATAGAGCGAGTTCCAGGGCAGGCTCCAAAGCTATAAAGAAACCCTGTTTTGAAGAAAAAAAAAAGTAATACTTTCCAAAGATGGCCACATTGATGCCCATCGAACACATTCTCCTCCAGTATGTCCTTGGGAATCCCTCAAGAAGAGGCAGAGTGTGACTTTCCTACCCTTGAACATGGGCTGGCCTGAAGGACTTGCTAGAACCAATTGGTTTTGGTCAAAGACATTCTATAGAATTCCAACCTGCTCCCTGCCTCTCTCCTGCAGCCAGCATCATGCTACAAGGAAGGCACACAAGATCCCGTGGTCCTAACTGAGCTTCCTGTGACTGAAGACATGGGAGTGGGTGTGGATTCAGCCTGTGTAGGTATCTCAGCTACTCCAGGGTTCTCAAGTGAGGTCGCAGACTCTGAGGCAAATACAGTCTCCACTGTGTCCCATCTGACTTCCTGCCCCATAGACTGGGTGAGCATGAGAAGATCAGTAATGTGTATTGGGGGTGTTCTTCTATATAACAATAGTTAGTCCAATACACAAAATTCCCACAGCCCTAGGGTGGGTGAAGGAGGTGAGCTGGCCTTCTGCATTGACACAGCAGGGACTCTCAAAGCTTCCATTTCTTTCTCTGGCCTAGGATTGGCTCATTTATCATGGTATAGAATAGAGTTCGTCGGAAAGCAGTGGAGACAGAAATTTTCTTAAACATTACCCAAAAAGCTCCTCTGATGAGTTTTCCTGTCAGCTGGAGAGCAGAAGTGACTCATGGAGACGAGACAAAGCTATTACCTACACCCTCCAATCCAACTTAATGGATCGAGGTGGAGCTTTTGCATCAGATGAAAACCAAACCCAGGGCAGCGGGCAGGCGGCTATCAAGAGGCTGTGCCATAAACCCTGACATCACTCTTTCGTATAAGGACACATCAGCATCTCATTCTGGTCCTGAGAACCAAGAAGGTTGAACCCCCTCCTTCCAGGAGGCCCTGAAATGGCAGGCCTGGGGTCAGGTACCTGTTTTATTCCAGTCTGGGTTTCTCCCCATGAACTGGTTTCAAAGAATGCTTTAGGACTCAGACTGCTTTGGTAATTCCTTGAGGGGAAAATAACTTGTTTCCCTAAGCAATAGAAAGAATTCTTCTGCAAATCGACCCCGAATTTTCAGAGCAATAAACGACAATACTTGTAATATTTAATAATTGCCCCACCTCCCTTGCCTCTCTTTCTCCTCCTTTCTCACTCTTTTGCCTCAAATCCAAGTCCTGTTTTCTCAATGCAGACCTTGCTGTCTTGCCCAGGCTGGGCACATCCTTCTGCCTCAGCCTCTTGAGTATCTGGGACTATAGGTGCTTAATTTGCATTCAGCAAATTAAGTCTTAGTCTAAGGGATCCCGATGTATGTTTCCTTTCTGTTACCAGGATCCCCTTCCCTGGATGTTTTCTCGCTTTCGGTCTTGAGTTCTTGGTTGTAATATTGAGTTGGAAGTGTTATCCCAGGCCACCAACCACTTGGACTCCAACTCCCAGCCTGCCAAACGCTGACCCCTCCCTGGGAAGGGTCAGGACTGGGTATTTAGGAACACGTGGTTTTGGGTTTGGCGTGCGCTCCCTCTGTCTTTTGCCTGCCATGTTCACGACCACCCAGGACCGCCTTCTTATTAAACACGGGCATTTAATTTGGTTTAATCTGGCTTGATTGGGATTCTTTGAGCTGGCGGAGAGGCGCTGTTAGAAAATATTTCTAACACTGGTTAGCCAGGAAAGTTGGTCACTTGTTTGAGACCTCTAAGTTAAGACATTCCTACTTCTCATGTCAGAAAAGTCGCAGCATACTGAAAGTGCCATGTGTGGAACCAGTGCAAACACACGTGCTAACAGCTTTTGAAGAACCAGGCGTGAACTTAGACCATGAGAAAAGGCACAGAAGAGTCTGCCTGCCACACAGCTCTAGGCAGAAGTGCAAAAGAACATCGGTTAGTGACAGTGTGGGCTCAGGAAACAGCTTCACAGGGAAAACATGCATAATTAGGGACACAAGGAAGATCAGGGATGGAGCGCACGACTGGGGAGGGGCAAGCAGAGCAGACGGGAGGGTCTAGAGGCAGGAGCATGGCATTTAGAGGAAACTGCAAGTGTCTCAGAAGGCAGAAAGGGGAAGAAGCGGGCACAGTGAGCAGGCAGGCAGGCCAAGGGATCTTTGCCCTTCAGCATTCAAGAGATCAAGCAGAACTTGAGAATATACAGCAGGTGGCAACTAGCAGGGTTCATCAGAGGGTGAAGCCAGAAGGTCAGGAAGCCCTGCCATGCCGGGTAAAATGTGCACGGAGACCACCAGGGAGCTCTCTCTTTTAAAAATGTTTTAAGATCCCAGGCGGCAGTAGGCAGGCAGGCCCACAGAGCAGCCAGTGCCAGGCAGAGACAGCTCACGGCGGGTCCCGGGAGAGCCACCCAAGCGGCTTGTGGCAGGTCCCGGTCCAGCCATGCGGCGCTGAGGCGGGCGGGTGTGAGCAGGCGACCGATGGGTAGAAGGCACATAGACTGGATATTTATTACTTAAAGAAGGGGGGAAAGAAAGGAGAGAGAAAGGGAAGAGAGGAGAGACAGGGAGGGGCCCCAAGAGGACACATGCAGCGCATGCCGAGAAAGAACAGACAGATTCAAGATNNNNGATATTTATTACTTAAAGAAGGGGGGAAAGAAAGGAGAGAGAAAGGGAAGAGAGGAGAGACAGGGAGGGGCCCCAAGAGGACACATGCAGCGCATGCCGAGAAAGAACAGACAGATTCAAGAT
>LOJH01000698.1:42955-57415 GCA_001685095.1 Ellobius talpinus
GTGTGTGTGTGTGTGTGTGTGTGTGTGTGTGTGTGTGTGTGTGTGTGGTGGTGGGGGTCACACGTTTCTGAGAATTGCCATACCAGTGTGCTTCCTATTCCCCAGCATTACACTTACCTCTGGTCCTCCTGTCAACAGCCAGTCTGTTGACATGGGGTCCTAACTTATTCTGGCTTCCCTTTGCATTTCCCTTCTGAACAGGGTCTGTTTCACAAACCTCCCGGCCATTTTTATGCCTTTGGAAAACATCTGCTGAATTCTTAGCAGATGCCATTTAGAAAAGCATCTTCCAGGGGACATTGTCTTGAGCCTTTTATGGTACAATATGAGTTGTGAACACCGAGAGAGCAAATGTGCCTTATCCCCTCCACACTCTGTGGATCTAAAGCTCTGGCTTAGGAACACCCGCCAAGGTGAGTGCTCTGAGGAACACACCTGGGGACCTCCTCTGTGTGCCATTTATCCTCTTAACTCCTCGGTTTGGTGACTATTCTGGAAGTCCGGGACCCATGTTCATTCTTACATACTCCACAGGCACCTAACCCAGTAGACTTTTCTAGCAAGACACATAAAATTGCCTGTCCCTGCTTGTCCCTGACCCTGACAAAGTTGGAACCAGCAGATGCTTTATCAGGGCAGGTGATCCACCAAGCAAAGTGATGCATGACCAAAGACAGGCCAGACATCATGCAAGAACTGATGCAAAGAATCATTCTCGTGTAAGTGCCACTGAACAGAGCACACGCCTAGTCAGTGCCTATTGCCTTTCTGTGTCTCAGTGCCCTTATCGGCACAAGGGGGAATAATAGTCCATATAATCTGAGAATTAAACGAATACGGACTGGGGCAGGTAAGGGGGCTTGCTATGTAAGTATCACCACATGAGTTAAATCTCTGAAACCCACACAAAACAAGCTGTGCATGGCTGTGCACATACTTCGAACCTTAGTGCTGTGAGGGGGGTAAGGCAGAGAGAGGAGGGTCACTTGCCAGTTGCCAGCCCAGCTTCAGGCTCAGTGAGAGACCCTGTCTAGGGGAATAAGGTAACAGCAGGGCACTGGATGTCTTCCTCTGGCTTGCAGGAACACATAGGCATACATCACTACATACACCATTCACACACACACACACGCACACACACACACACACACGAGAGAGACAGATAGATACACACACGAGAGAGAGAGATAGATACACACACACACACGAGAGAGAGAGACAGACAGACAGACACACATGTGGGAGAGACAGACAGGCACACGAGAGACAGAGACAGAGAGGACAGAGAGGATGAGATTGTTAACTGAATATATTTACGCAGTGAGTGTAGTAAACAGCAAATGTTCAGACAAAGGTAACTATTACTGTGGTTATTATACGTCATTTTGTTCTAACATACTAAAAGAGGCAAAACGAAAGCTAGTAGAGCCGGTGACCTGATGGGTCATTGAGAACAGACAGTGATGCCACAGGTTCGGCGGACCACAATCACTCCCTTGAACCAAAATAATGAACCAGGGTGCAGGACATAGGCATTACCTGGGGGTCCTGATTGATTTTGGCAGCGTCCTTCTCATAACTATCAATATACAATCGAATGGTGGCCCCTGCACTCCCGGTGCCACTCAGTCTGAAGATGATACGAGAACCATCTGCAAATATAAGCCGCAAGCCCTGGAAAAAGATAAGCAAAGGGTTTTTCCCCGGCGAATGCTGAGAGGGAGACTGCACTGCAGACTGGCAGACAGGAGGGGTCCATTTGGAGACCCAACCTTATCCATTGGAGGATTAGATCCTTGATAGATGGCAGCAATCAAGCCCTGTGAGTCTGCCTTCTGTCAGCCTCTCGCTGCACCCAGATGGAGAGGCTTAACTAATGTAGGAGCAGCATCTCCAGGGTCATCTGGGAGATGCAATCTTGGTGGTGCTGCTCTCACCCCTGCCCATTTCCCTGTGATTCATGGACTGGTCATTTCAGCTTGAAGCTTAATAAATAAGTCAAGCTTCTGGAGGCAGAACTTGGCTCAAAGCTCTGGAGAAAACTGCAGGCAGATGAGAGGAAGGGCTCTGTAGAGCATTGTGAGGGAATCTCAGAAAAGGGCCAAGTGCCCTGGACAGGAGAAGCGGGGCTCATCCCAACCCAGCACAATCCTGCGGCCAGTCCTCTGATGACTGATAACCCAAAGTGAGATCCATGCGCGAGCAGGGCCTTTTCCTCCTGCCCTCCCTCCCAGTACCTTTCTACCTTACTTAGGGAGAGGCTGGGGCTCTGAGACAGCTCTTTTTCAGCACAGGAAGAAAGGCTACGTCAGACGTTTGCCTAAGGGTCCTTCACTCTTTGTGTGTCTATTTGTAAGATGCCAAAGACCGACCAGAAGGAAGGACATGTGTTTATCACTGAACCGTGCCAGCTGTGCCACTCCTTAGATTGGCTGTGAGGACAGCAGACTGGACACGCACAGCATATCCTCCAGCTAGTCAACAGGGAGGGCACATTAGCTCGACTCAGCATGTTTTACTTTCTAGAAGTGAACCAGGGTTGTCCTCACCCCAAGCTTCAACTTGTAGCTCCTAAAACCTCCTCCCTATGTTTACTGTGGCCAATTCCTCTCCTACCCCGTCTTCTCATTATGTGTTCTAGTTTCCCAGGCCTACAAAATGTCACTGCTGTCTCCTTCCTTGTGGCATAGAGCATAGCTCCAGCTTCCCACGATGCACTGCCCTGCCCCTCCCTCGTGGGCGAGGTGCCTGCAGAGTTGGGACCCTGTGTTCTGAACTTCTGCTCTCGCTCTTAAGGCTTCACTACAACTCCCGTGCAGCTCTGCTGACCTCTGGACCGCTCTCTCCTCTACAGGCCTCCTTCCTGCTAGCTGCAAGACCTAGGTTACCATCATCCAGACTGATCCAGAGTCCTCATTCATGGCAAAGGCATGAGGCTACGCCACTTGCTAGAACTGGGCACTGAAGCTGGCTCCGGTGTCCATCCACCATCTACTCTCTACAGGGGGCTTCCAGTGACTCTCCAAACCCATCTCCTCCAAAACCTGGGAGATGCTGTGTAAGGAAGCAAGCCAAGGCTCTGCATCCCTCCGGAAAAGCAAGCAGGGAGGTTATGGTGCCACAGCACATTTGTCCCCTTCAGTGTCTCTGCTTCCGAATTCCCAGGCATGACTTCATTCCTTGACAACAGGCAACAGATGTAAAAGCAAGCAGATCCTGGGTGCTGAATGACTCTGAGAAGGAGCAAGAAGGGCGAACAGCCGGGAGCCTTAGGCACCCATCATGAGAATCCCCAGCCATCTGTCACTACCCAGGGTAGGCGAGATCCTCAGCTTTGCTGTCCTACTATGTATTGCCTTGTCAGATGGCCACAGATAACAGTGGCGGGAATTCCTAACCAGGAAGCCTTCCTTAGAGAGGCATATTCTTACCGTGAAACTGGAGCATACAAGAGGAGTGCATATAATGTCACTCACAACATCACACTGCTAGCATGTTGGAAGGGAGAGAAACTGCTATCTAGGACCACAGTAAGGTTTTTCTACATCTTTAAGACTTTCCCATACATTCTACATGGCATCTTGTATATAATTTTAGGGCTTACAAAAATCCCTCGACATACAGACTCAGAGTTCTAGCATGAAGGTACAGGGGGCTGCAAAGAACTGTGGTTAAAAAAAAATCTTTTTCTCCCTATGAGAATGTAGGAGAGTTACATGTAATTGGGCAGAAAGTCAATTGAGATCAAAAGGCCTCAAAAATGGGTCTGCCAAGGAAACCTAGGGGCCTTTCTCATTTTTCTCTTGAGGCTTCAGAGACGATGCTCTGGTCTCTCACATACTCACAGTCTGTTCTTACCTGATTTTTTGAAACGCTTCCATCTACTGGATCACTGTACTCAAAATTATCAGCTTTCTCCACAGTGTAGACTTTATCGTTTGCTGAGAACTGCTTCCCCACAAAGGAGCGGTCCAACATCAGGGCCTCCAAGTCCTTCATCATTTTGCTTGCACCCTCAGCTTCCACCTCCTCATAGTCATACCTGGAAGAAGTGAAGTAGCTGAGACCCCTAGGCTGACGTCAGGGCATCTGAGGCAAGCAGACCGCTGTCATCCTTTGTGTGCTCCCATCCCCCCACCCCCACATACAAGCCATTGAACTTGAGGAGCTGCACAAGCTGTGAACTTGTCAGTCAGCAGGGAGGATGTGTGCTGGGGATGAAAGGACGGTTCAGAAGAAAGGGCAGGGCCTTCTGAATAACCAGAGAACTCCTGGTTCGACTGTTCTACAGAAAGAGGCTCCAAGATACTCCTCTACGGGCTTTGAGGAGACACCATTACTGCTGCATCCCTACATACTGAGGAGGGAACACGACCAGTTCTATGACCTCCAGAAAACTCTATGTCAACCAGCATGTGACTCAGGCCCTTCTGCTCCAAATGCCTATCGCTCTTATGAGGTGAAGGCTGGGCCTGCCCTTGGTTTGGGGCCTGTGTGAAGCTGTAAGACTGTAGCTAAGCACAGTTCCAGTACCCACAGGAATTTCCTAGAACAAGGCCAGAATATCAGAGAAACCAGATAAGTAGGCGCTAACTAGTTATGCTTCAAACACCAGTCTCCTTCAGCGGGGAGTGTATTCTGCTTTAAATTCAGCCTGGCAGAGGGATGCCTTCAGTGGATGATAAGGGGTCAAGAAAAGAAAACAGCTGTGTCACAGTGAAATTCTGTGGTTATTATTTTTCTTTCAAGTCTTGTTCTCAACTTCTTTCCTGTGAAGTTAAAGACCTTGCTTGGCAGGCTTTCTTAATGTGATGGCACAATTCCTCTTAAAACAGTTAGAGGCTCAAGATGGCAGAATGCATTTGTTTGCTACAGCAAACAAAGTACAAGATGTTCAAGATAACACCTCTGAGACAAGAGGAATACTGGAGAATTATCGCCAACTTACTCTGGCTCCAGCAGTCTATGTAGCTGAGACAAAATAGTCCCCTCCATCCTGAAGCTGGCACTTCCCCCAGTTAAAACGATAAAGAGCAAGAAATTACAGCCAGGCTTCTGTGTTTTGTGCCTGTGGCCTTTGGATGTTTCGGAGAGAAGATTTTTAAATCCCAAACACAGAGGTCTAGAATGGAAAGAATTCTGGCTTTATAACCAGACAGAGCAAGCTACGACTCCAACTTCTGCTAGCAGCTACCTTCACAGAAGGGCCAGCTGTCCTGACTCTCAGAATCCGGGCTGCTTTATTAAATAATTGTCTTAAGGCTCATGTTGGACACTGGTGTGGAAGTTGACTAGCACTGCTGTTCAGTGAATGGAGGGTAGAGTGGGGTAAGAACAGGTCCTAAGTGCAGGTTCTGCAGACTGGAGTTATAGTCTTTGATTGGCAGTTGTACTTGATAAGTAGAAAAACTGTGGTGGAACATTTCCAGTATGGAGGTGTGTTTAGGTATCAACAGTGAAGATCTGAACACACTCAACCTGACTCCACTCTGGTTACTGCTCATCCACACAGCTAGTGAAGCAGTATTTACATGGTGTCTGTACGACTTGGGTGATACCCAGAACGTAAAAACAAACATGGTGGTGTTTTTGCAAAACTCTGGGCCTAGAGAGTCCATGGCTGCTACTGTGAATTACCAGGTATTCTCGCTCCTAGAGGACAGTCTTGATTGGTTCCCAGGACTTCATGATGAACACATGGCAATTTTTATTTATGCTTTCAACAAAATAGTAATTTGATCAGAATCTTCTTGAAAGACTAACAAGTCCAAGTTGCTTAAGGTTGAATTCTTTTCTGAATTTCTGAAAACCATGGACTACCAGTTCTGGAATATACATACTTTTTTTCTTCTAAAACATCTAGTCCAATGCACCCATTTTATAAAAAACACCACTAAGGGTGGTATGGGGAGCCAGGTATGGTGGTGCACACCTTTAATGCCAACATTTGTAAGACAGAGGCAAGTAGTTCTTCGTGAGTTTGGGGCTAGCCAGGGCAACATAGTGAGTGAATCCCTGCTTTCAAAAAAGAACAATAAAGATAAAACAAGAAATGCAACTGAGGCTCAATGAAATATATGCAAAATTTTCTTACATATAAATGCTTTATCTAATATCCCTTCTCATAAAATATTGAGATTCAGGGAAACAATTTTTCAATTTTTACACTTATTAAGGGATAGTCAAATTAGAAATAATGAAGAACATTACTGGCAAAAATGTATTTTGGGGTGCTAAAAGTAGAGCCCATAGCCTTCCACATGCCGACCACACGGACACTTCACTCTTCAGCTACACCTCTAGCCTCACTCCTCATGTCTGAACACTTCTTAAAAATAAAAGAATATATGGTAAAGAAGAATTGTTAAGTGTTCCGAAATATTGTTTTCCTACAGATTTATCAGTACCTGGGAGAAAAAAATAGATAGTAAATATTTGTTGGATCAATGGGTGAGATGCTGACCATTATCACTGGGTCCTATTTAATGAGTCAGAGAGTTGATCTGAACTGAGCACTAATTGTTTCCAGAATTGAAGGAGACACATTTCCAGGCTTTTTGAGCTCCAGAGTTTACACTACATCTTCACGTAATCCTCTCAATAGCCAGACCAATATTCCTCTTCCTACAGATGAGAAAACTAAACACAAAGGTTAAATGACCTCCTAACTCAGAAAATAAAATAAAATTCAAATCTACTGCTATGACTCTAAACCCAGTGCTATTATCCTGCCTGTCCGACAGGTACACTTAAAATGCTTATAAATAATGCTTATTCTTTTGATTAAGCTAGCTATTTTTTAAAATCCTTGTTCTTTATGATTGGCTTAAAAACTGACTTCATATTAATCCTGATCAGATCATGTTCAAAGTCCCCAATTAAAGAAGCTAAGTGAACTTGGGTGTCAATACCATTACAGACAAGATAGTCACTGTCCCTGAGAAGTCTCTCTGCCCTATTCCCCACTATCACTCGAACCCAATCCAGACTGTGTCTTACCTGGTAAAGAAGTTCCGACCAAACTTCTGCCAGTGATCTTTGAGGATGTCCTCCACACTCTGCTTGCGGGTGGCCAGAATGGAGAGCCAGGCCAGGACAGCCCACAGTCCATCTTTCTCGCGAATGTGGTCAGAACCTGCAAGGCAATGAAAAAGCTGGTTTTTCAAGAGGCCTTGAGAGCAAACCCAGTGGTATATAGGTACCAAAGCAGTCAAGGGGCTCCTGAGGACTCTAAGACATGAAACAATTCATGTGTTCATTCAATAAAGTGGCACAATACTGACAAACAGTGGAAGAAACTTAGGAATCAGAGGGAGATGCCAATAAGCCTCTGTGGGATGCTTTGGTAGAGCCTGGTGTATCAATTATAAAGTATTAGTGTGGGATGAAAAGTCCCATGTCAATCTTAAATAAATAACAGGAAATATGGCTACTGTAAGTTTTCAGTAAAGAAAACAGCTTGCAGCACCATGGAAAAACCCAAAACACCCAGATAGCGATGTAAATACAGGTGAGAATCAAGCTAATAAAGTCTCACTTTGAGCTTGTGGTAAAACAATGGACTACCTTTAATGATGTTAACATAACTGGCTCATTACTATAAAGAAACTTCAGGGCTTTTTTTTCCCCTTAAAAAGAAAACAGTTCAAATCTAGAAGTTTAAAACTCTGCTAGATGTGATGGTGTACACATGTCATCTCAACACTGGAGAGGTGGAGGCAAGAAGATCAGAAGTTCAAAGTCAGCCTGAGCTATATGGGGCCTTGTCTCAAAAAATGAGAAAAGATGGGGGAAGACTGAAAGCCTTTAAATACTAGAAAATATCTAAGTTTCTTTTTACTCTTGAGAGTAATAAATACAGGTAAATATATTGTTCAGAAAGAGAACTGACATATTTATCTACCTGAAAAATGCCTATTTCTATACAGCACTAAAAATAAATAAAATTAAAGGTCATTGATACACTTTAAAGACTACATATATACAATTGTAAAACAGGTATTAACAACACTCAGTATAGAAAAGAATATTAATAAGAAAGCAAGATCAAAATTTAAAAAATATACCAAAGATACAACAGGTAATTCATAAAAAGGAATCAATTATTTTGTAATTAATCAATATAACAAAAAGGCTGACATTATTTTTAAGAAGATAAATTAAAACCATGGTGAGCAACTGGTACTTCTAGACAAACAGCCACAGATTTAAGTTAGAACCTTGGGGTTAGGGAGTATAAGGGGAATGAGATTCTGTTACAGTGCTCTTGTATTACACTGGTACCACCCTTCTGAGAAGCAGGGTGGCACAAAGTATAAAACTCTTAAGGGAAGCCAATAGTGGGCAAGCCTGTTCTAAGACATCTTTCTTTAAACCAGTAACATCTGGATTAGTGACTGGGTACAACCTGCTTTTTGATGAGGTTCTTGCTAAAATCTTCACCAAAATTATGAAATTATCTCCTTTTGCATGGGGCAAAATTTTCACTTTTATCATTTTAACTTTTTTTAAAATAAAAAACAAAGTATACACCACAGCAATCTAATTTTCTATTTTCCAAGAACCCCACGTGGTCTTTAGAATCATGTTTCCCATACTGCCACACTGTGACTTCTTTACATGTCTTCTTGTCCTCCTTGCCTTTTCACTTGGTCTTGTTTTCCTTGGTGTTTCTGGAATGACGCTGGCCACTGTGTGGACATGTTTGGGAGTGCCTTTCCTTCCTGTCTTCATCCTTTTAGACCCAGCCCAAATATTCTCTCCTCTTTGAGACTAGTTCCCAACTTCTCCGAGCAGTTATGAGTTCCTTTTTCCTTCTCCTACAGCAATCTAAGCAAGGCCTCTGAGGTAATAACCATACTCCTTGAGCCCCTCCTGTTGTTCACCACTAACCATGAGCTTCTTAGAGACTTGTTATTTTTGTAATTAATTCTGATAACCAGCATAGCATATTTAATTTAGCAAGGAACTAACTGTGGATGTGTGCAAGAATGAGCAAGTGAATTAATTCATCCACTCCAGCACTTTCCCTTTTTCATTCAAAAAATAAATGAACGTTTTCTTTCCAACCTTTTTCTCTTTGATGGATACTTCTTTCAGACTATCTTTGTTAGGGTTTCTATTGAAGATAAACACCATGACCGAAAGCAACATGGGGGTTTACTTCAGTTCTCAGCTGTAGTCCAGTGTGAAGGGAAGCTAGGGCAAGAATTCAAGGCAGGAACTGGAGTAGAAGTCTTGGAGGAATGTTGCTTACTGGCTTGATCCCACAGCTTGCTCAATCTGTTTTTGTATACAGCCAGGGCCATCTGCCCAGAGGTAGCACCACCCACAGTGGGCTGAGCCCTTCTCCATCAATCATTAATAAGGAAAAGTCTCTACAAGCTTGCCTAAAGGCTAATCTAATAGAGATATTTTCTCAGTTAAGATTCCCTTTCCCCGATATGACTAGGTTTGTGTCAGGTTGACAAAAATCAACCAGGACAAGAAGTGAAGTGACATCTCAAAACCCAGATGCTGCAAGACTAGAGACTACAGGCAGTGAGTTATAAGGCTTTATTTAACACATTTGGAAATACATAACTTCATTACCTACAGACTTTTACTTTTACTGCTATTTTAAGTAATAAGCAGTTCTATGCCTCTCATGGCTTTTACAAATGAGATGTTTTGGAACAGTTCATTCTGAGGATTCTGGCAGTTTCCCCAATATACTAGAGATACATGATAGTTTGGAATTATTTATCTGTGCACCCCAGACTTCCCTTTTTGTTTTGGTGGGGTTTTCTTAAGTTTTATTTATTTATAGGAGTATGTGTGTGAGCCTGTGTGTGTTTATGTGCACCGTAAGCATGCAAAAGCCTGTGGAGGCTGAAAAGGGTATCAGAAACCCTGGAACTGGCCTTACAGGAAGTTGAGAGCCACCCAGCATAGGTGGTGGGAATTGAACCCAAGTCATCTGCAGAAACAGTTGAGCACCCTTATCTGCTGAACATCTTTCTAGCCCCATCTGTGTTTTACAGGCAGGGTCTCCTTGTGTGTCGCTGCCGGGAACCTGTAGCTCTCCTGCCTCCCCCCCCGTGCTCTGACAACCGCAGGTGTGTGCCACCACACCTGGCACCTCCTTTAATTAAAATAAATAATAAATTAAAAGCGCACATTAACGTTTTTTTCCTTTCGGAGGTGCGGGGGTGGGTGCTAGACTAAAAGCATGGATATGTTTCCACTTCTACAAAGAAACAGGTTTTTTTTCCCTTTATGAAAAATGAAAATGAAGCCTAAAAGTCTTAGCAACTCTGACTAGGCTATTTGGAAATAACTGCATCATGCACTCAATACCATACACAAAGCATCTGCCTCACACGACAGTAGCGTGCATTCCAATCTGCTTGTGGGGTCTGTGGTCTCTTGTCTTTATTAACCTCGCATGGGTGAGAACTCAGGTGATCTAGCTACCCCTCAGGAAGGCTGGATAAAGTCTATTCCTTCAGTGTTCTGATGCACAGCAATGGTTCCCAGCAACAGTGAGAAATGGCATGGCACCTCTGTTGCTAACCTTTCATAGCTGTGGCTCAACAGAAAGTCCTTTTCAATAAGAGACAGAAAAGACCAACTTGAGTTGCTGTTTCTAGGTGACATTTGGGTGTAAATCAGCTGCTTTACTTTTTCAAAGCCTCTGCTTTGTCATTTGTGAAAAGGGAGAGACGGCTGCCCTCTCCCACAGCTGTAAGACATCCTGCAGGCCAGCAAGTGGAGCCTTACAAACTGTTCTGTTTCATAATACAAATGCATGATGCTCTTTGGAATAAGGAGAAAAACAGAATTTTTAGGGGGAAAGTAATGTTTTCCATTCACCATATTAAGCTTTCAAAACATAATTTCTTTTGTTGTGCATAGTGGGGAAAAACAAAAAAATATAATCCAATAAGCTTTCTCCTCTAGGTCATAGAAACACCCCCCAACCCTAACGGTACAAGAGTCCAGGCTCACTTAAATGTAAGGCAGAGAAGCCACTGTCACCCAAGTTGGGAGAAAGTTAGTGCTGGGCTTCTCTCCGAGTGTCTCCATTCTTGCTCCAGTGTAGGGCCCAGGAGCCTGTGGGAATCCTGCCCTTTCAGCATCTTGCAACACCTGTCACTGCGCTTTGGCTTAATCAGCAGCTTGTGGTAAGGACAAACTGGGCTCAGTCAGGGCATGCTCTGTGTCATAGGTAAGAAAAATGTCAGCCCGGCTGCGGGAGCCAAGAGTTAACGGTATGGGGATTTGGTTACATTTACTAGTGCTTGGGTATCTTGGGAGCTGGCCTGGCACTGCCTCTGCCTGATGACAGCCTGAGACGGGGTGGGGCAGCTGGAAAACTGCAGCGTGGACTTCTCTGAAAGGCTCTGTGTCATGTCTGCCTGTCTCTCTCTTTCTCTTCCCATACCCCTGAACATGCAGGTCTCTCTGTTTGGAAATTTCCATGAATCCCCAGTAGCCTGGCGAACAGCTCCTGTAAATGCCGTCACCGCAAGCTCACCCAGGACAGCACCCTTGACCTCTCTGTGCTATTGCTACCATCTCCCATGACCATACTCTACTTTTGACTATGAGCTGTGGCCACTGTTGGCTCAGGGCAGTTCTCAAGAAGGGTTGGCCCAAGAATAGCCAGTTCCTAGCTGTGTGGTGCAGGCCTGTCTTGTTTCCCTTTTGGTGCGTCAACTGGAAAGGACTGGCTCCACAGAAAGCCTTCTCTAGCCCACTCCAGCACTCAAGTGGTTGCTCCCTAGGAATGCCCAGCTCTCCACTTAGCACGTCTCCTGCAGAGCCTCATGACCGCTCTAGAACTGGGTTTGCTTTCTACCGAGAGCCTCTGTTGGGAGACAGAAAGTTATTGGACATGAACATCACCTTATATTCAACAAGCCAGAATCAATGGCAGCATGTTCCAAGTACCAAGGTATGTCTCCCATCCTTGCAGAAGAGCACAGAGACACGATGAGGAAGCAGGCGTGCAGGTAGTAACAGTATGCCCGAGTTAAACACAACCAGGGTCTAAGCCTAGTCCCCCCAGGCAGTCTGCCTGCAACATCTCCAGACATGGGATGCTGTGTAGCTGAGCTGAGGATGCAGTGTTTGCCTCCTATGCCAAAGGCTCAGTTCTGAGCATGAAAATGGAAGAGTGGACTGGAAGACGACTGCTGCTGCACCTTGACTGACAGGCCAACTCTGAGAACCCCATGGGGAGGACTATCTCACAGGCAGAAGTCACGCAGTAGCTCATGGAACAAAGTGGCACGGCCCACGTTCTGTGAAGGACAGGACTAAGCAGTCATCTTATATTCTTTTATTAAAGACTCAGAATTCTGGAAAATCTAGTGTCCTCTGGGACATTGTTCAACTGTCAAATTCACCTTCCTTTTCTTTCTTTCTTTTTTTTGATTTTTTTTCTGTTTTATTCTGTTTTGGTTTTCTCAGACAGGGTTCTTTGGTGTAGACCTGGCTATTCTGAAATTCAAACGCAGCGATCCACTTGTCTCTGTCTCCCAAGTGCTGGGCTCAAAGACATGGGCCACTGCCGTCCTGCTTCACCTATCTTTCTTAGTACTCAATTCCATCAGGTCAATTTGTTATCAAGAAGCAGTCGCTCTCTCAAGAGTAGTGAACTGCTTAGAACCTCATAAAAAGCTGCTTCGAATCTATCAGCTCATACCGCCCACCATAAACTCCAGGTTCAGAGGAAAGGAGATCAGGATTTGGTCCTTATTAGCCAGCACGAACTGCACTCTATTACAAGGCTTAGTGAATGCTTGGTTTTGACCTTTGTTTTACTAAAGGGTAATCAGACAGTAATAAAGGATCACAGAGATGAGCCCCTTTACTTTAAAACACTGGGCAGAGAGAAAGTAAGACGTAGGACTCCTTGAATGCCTTGTAACCTGGCTGTCTAGAAATGTGCACAGGCCTGTATGGATGTCTGGAGAGGAGCAACGGATGCAAGTGCAATGGGACAGTAGGGAAAGTCATGGGGGAGGCCAGAGCTCAGGTCCATATTTGGACTGGCAGAGATGAGAAAAGCAAGCACAGAATTGGGACTCAGAGATCACCAGACCCCACTCCATGCCACCCTTTCTCCAGCTATAATCCACACCTAGGCCCTCATGCCAAGGCTATATGTTTACATTTTTATCACCCATCAACTTAGTCTCACCCTCAAGGTCTCCTTGAGTTAAGCCTGATACATCATAATTTGTTGCTACAGAAAACTTGGCTCCATGAAAGGGAAAGATTTAATGACATGCCAAAACCTTTACTTACATAAAAACAAAATAAAACAAAAAACCTGACTTGTTCTACCATATTTCTCCTTAGAAATGAAAACATTTGTAAGGTTTCCTTGGCCACTAAGGGAAGAAAACTGTGTTTATCGTGTGTTTAATCCATAGAAACTCAAAGACCAAGGCTGCCAAGGAGGCCCTCAAACTTCTGTCTTGGTAGTTGTGATCCTCTGAAAGCTAAGCCAGCCCTCCTGTCCAAATGTGCCCACTGTTTTTCCAATGTGTATACTTCACCAGGTTGTCGTAAATAAACCCTATCTTGATTTAGGGTTCACTGGCTCCCACTGCTATTCTAAGATCTAGACAGTCTAAACTTTCCCCTGAGGCAGAGGTTATGGGAGAGAAACTGCTAGCATGAGCGTGACTTACCAGTCCCGAAGCTCTCCTCCCCACAAAGGGACAGTTTGCTTGCATCCATCAAGTTCCCAAAAAACTTCCAGCCAGTTGGGGTCTCATACAAAGCAATCTTTGTGGCGTTTGCTACCCTTCAAAGGCATGAAATCAAAGTTACATCACAGCAGGACTGTGGGCAGAGCCACACGAGGATAGAAATGAGCAGCTATCAATGTAACCATGGGTCCCATTTAACTTTTCTTAGAGGTAGACAGAATTCTATGTATGGTGGAAAATCAGAAAAAAAAAAACAAAAAAAACCCTGGCACAAGGGGCTCTTCTATATGGATTCAGAGGAAGGTGGAGAAGAGGGAGAAGAAAGGATTAGTTCAGATCACACTATAATACTTAACAGGAGTAAAACAGCAGGGTTGGTGCATTTAAACCCATGTGTCTGGGTGCAAAACAAATCTACAAGCGTCCCATAAAGAGCCACAGATTGGTGTCTTTTAAACAGCTGTGGGAACCGGGCAGGACAGAAAACCCCAACTAGCAGGCTCCCTTCATGTTACAGAATGGCACCCATGTGGATAACTGCATCCACAGAAAGCCTGAGAAAGCTTGGGAAAGACTAAAGCATTTCAGTTTTCAGCTGTAGCAGGAAAAAAGCTGTGCTGTTTTAAAATGCTGGCTTTCTGGGCCGTTCTGCCAGGGAAAACTCTAACTCTTTCAAGCAGGAGGTCTGGACTATGGAGCTTGGACACACTGTTGCAGCTTGCTTCCTGGCAAGGACCTTGAAACACCATAGGAG
>LOJH01000699.1:0-13095 GCA_001685095.1 Ellobius talpinus
GGGGAGGAGGTGGAAATTTTTTAATAATAATAATAAAAAAATAAAAAATGAAAACAAAACAAACAAACAAAAAGAATGGAAAAAAACAGCAAAAATAATTAAACATGGTTTCCCTCATAAGAAAGAGTCTAGTGGGAGAAACAGACCTGCTAACAGTCAATGTCAGTGTAATCATGAAACATACAAAAATGTTCTGCACAAAGGGAGTTGTCTCGGTCTGCTTCAGGCTTCAGGGAAGGCTTCTTGGAAGAGGTGGCCCAGATCTAAACCTGGAGGAGCCTGTCTAGTAGGCAGAGAATGAGCTGAGAGCATCTTGGTCAGGGAAGCACCAGGGCAGAACTGAAATGAAAGAGGAGTGTGGGGGTGTGAGCTGAAACCCACAGAGGGAAATCGTCATGGAAATGCTAGCATGTGATCTCATCTCCAGTAAAATCAGAGCTCCCTGACACAGCTCTCACATCCACAGGTTTAACCATCATCATCAACGGTGTCTATAATATTTGTATCTGTTCTGTATGTGTAGATTTTTTTCATTCTTTCCTAAATTATGTGGTGTAGCATTGTTAGCATGGCAACTACATCTTACAAGTAACCTGGAAGTGGTCATGCAGGTGTGCCCATCTCTCTGATATTGTCACAAAGCATCATCATCTGCTCTACTAACATCTGAGTTAGTTACACAGACACACACACACACACACCTATAACAACAACAACAAAACAATTCATAATGATTTAAGTAAATTTATGATTTCATGTTGGGCTGTGCTCATAGCTATCCTAGGACACATGCGGTCGAATGCTTGGTGGACTATGTGTCTAGAGTCTATGGATAGATTGCTAGTATATTACAGAAGGGTCTGAAGTATCCTGGGAGTTGATGTCTTCAGGGGTGATGGATTCAGTTCCCTCTGGGCATGGAAGTACTGATGTGTGATAACTACCATCCTTGTGCCTTCTACTCACCCTCTGATGCACCTTTAACTTCATCCATCAAACCCTTTGGCAATCCATCAAACCCTGCTTTCCTTCCATCTGAGCTCCTCTCCCTGGGGTCCCTATTCTCCCACTCCTTATTCCCAGAGAGAGTCAAGGCAATGGGCTATGACAGGTAGCAGCATGGGGCAATTGAGACAGGGAGATCTGAGTTGGTTGGAGACGGAGGCTATGCTTTCTTTCAAGGTTCTCTTTAACAGTACATGTGCAAGGTTTAATCGCATTGTTTTGCCTCCCTGGGTTGGTATCTCCCGTGTGACTTCAGGTATTAAAGATCCCATAATACAAGATGAGCAAGCTGCACTCATTGGCCAAGATTATTAGCCTTCATGGTGTCTCTGAGCATCTGTGGCCTCTCCTGTCCTGGTGATCTGCTAGGGTGGGGTCTGTGTTTGCACATGGCACACCTACTTCCTCCTTTAAGTTTACTGTTTATGAAGCAAGCTGTGTTCCATCTTCTTCGTCCTCCCTCCACCCTTGAGGAAATCTTGTCTCTTCATGACTCAATTCTCCCCCTGCCTAGATGCAGACATGTCTCCTTTCCATTGTCCATAACCCGTGGGTGTGGCCTGTCTGCCCTCTTCCCTTCCTCCAGTATCTTCAGCCTTCTTTTTCTACGGTCTTTCCCTGATACCCATAAACATGCTTACTCTATACCAAAGCCCACTCCTTAAGCTCTCTCCCATCCCTCCCCCCTTTCTAGCAGAACTCCTCTGTGGATCATCTTTCTTTCTGGATCTCCTACTTGTTATTTTATGTGTAGTGTGTTTTCTGATCTCATTATTCTATTTAAATTCTCCTGTTAAGATCTTAGATAATGTTCCCTCACCCAAAGACTGACATCCATGGTTCAGGCTTTCTGTCATGGCCTCTTTGCCTGATGGACATTAAAAACGTGGCTATCCTTGACTGAAGTCCTTCCAACCTCTCTGTCTTTAGATCACTTTTATTCCCAAAGTTGCATTTGATTTTTCATCAGTACTAAAGTGTGATCATCTTTCATTGTTAGTAAGCTGTTTGATCTTGTCTGGGCTTTTGCTTAGGCTATGCTCCTTCCTCCTCACCTCACCCACCCCTGTGTATCCTTTAAGAGGCCACGTGAGTATTGTCTTCTGCAGGCTCCACTGAGTCTGAGGTCCATGCATCTCTGTGCCTGTGTCACTGCTTTTATCAGACAGTCTCACTATCTGTTCAAGTCCTTGCCTTGCTACATGCTGGAAAACAGGCTCTTGCCTTGCCCCAACCTGGCACTGTGCTTGGCACACAGTAGTTGCCACACTGATGTCTGTTAGGTGAATGGATTCTACCTAGACCAATATGCGTAGGAGCAGAGCTGAGCTGAGTGTTGAGGGGTGAATGTAGACCTAGAGAAAGGAGATAAAGGAAGGACCTACTTGGTACATTGGGGGAAAGTTCCTTAGAAGCAAGCCGCAAGACAGGGCTTCTTAGGAAGGTGAGGGAAAGCCTGAGGAAGAAATAAAGACTGGTGTTAGGTACTAGGATTCTAGATATTCAGAAAATGACCTACATCATGGAGATGGTCACCAGTGTGGGCCATTCATTGGCCAGGGCTTGCCTTTGTGTGGACTGTGAACATCTGTGTTATAATTGTACCACAGTCACAGGGTATGGGATGAGAGTCCTGGCTAGGACCAGGAAAAACATCACACTTTAATCATAAGAGACAGTGGGCTAGGATGGTGTGCTTGGTTCATTTGGGAAACTAAACTGAGGTGCGTAGAAGGTTATAAGTAGAAGGTGGACATAATGACTCCTGCCTTTAGGTCGCTTCTAATCTTGCAGGTAAGACAGAAGCACCTATAACCAGTTGCACCAAAGGGGTGGTTTGGATGTATACCTCAATGATCATGTACTCATGTTTGATCTAGAGGAGATATAAGAGAATTCTAAATATGACATGCTGTGCCTGCCCAGGCGAGGGAGTGATTCCACTAACTGTGGTCTCAGACTCAGTGAATTTTGCTTTATTGGAGAAGCGGCATGGGAGCAATTCTGAGGATGAGAGAGAAGGAGATGCGTGACGAGTGGTATGGCAGGTAGAGGAACCAAAAGTCATCCTCAAAAACAAATCCCAATGGAATTAATGAATTGGAGATTGCCTAAAATAAATCCACAGTAGAGCTAGAAATAGAAACACAGGAGTTCTAAGTTTTGGTATTTTATTCTCAGTGTTAATTGAATTTTTATTACCCTCTCATTACCTTAGAGAAAACAATTTGAACTCCTAGGGGGAAAGAATGCTGTATAAACAAACAGAAGGCACTGAAATAAATAGGTATATTAGTGTACAAAGGATAGTCATTTAAGTCTGTTCAAATCCTAATAATAAGAGTTGACTGGCATAAACAACGCTACATACAAAGTCCGTGTTCTACCTGGGCAAGCCCCCTATGGAATGTGTCCTTCAAGAAACTGATGACTAGGAGGTCTGAGAAATCCTTAGGCCAACTGGGCTTTTCTCTTCTCTTCTCTGTCCCTTACAGGTCAACGATGAGCGTTTGTATCTGCCCCTGAAGTTAGGACAAGGGAAGATAAACATCTTTTCTTTTGGCTTTCACGTGGTGGTGGAAACGGACTTTGGCCTGAAGGTTGTGTATGACTGGAAAACCTTCCTGTCCATCACTCTCCCGCGGAGCATGCAGAACAGCACCTATGGCCTTTGTGGACGCTACAATGGCAACCCTGATGATGACTTGGAGATGCCCATGGGGCTGCTTGCACTGAGCATCAATGAGTTTGGGCAGAGCTGGGTGAAGAGAGACACCTTCTGCCAGGTGGGCTGTGGGGACCGCTGCCCATCCTGTGCCAAAGTTGAAGGTTTCTCCAAAGTACAACAGCTCTGTGGCCTCATCCCCAACCAGAATGCTGGCTTTGCCAAGTGTCACAGCAAAGTCAACCCCACCTTCTTCTACAAAAACTGTCTGTTTGACTCCTGTATTGATGGGGGTGCTGTGCAGACAGCCTGCAGCTGGCTACAAAACTATGCCAGCACCTGCCAGACTCAAGGGATTGCAGTGACCGGTTGGAGGAACTACACATCCTGCAGTGAGTCCAACTTCTGTCTTTCTTTCTTGCTCCTCTTCATTTATGATAGGTGTGAGAGGCTGGTCTCCCAACTCCACAGAAGTGAGAGCAAGCTGAGAAGAGTGACTTTAGGGTATGCACTTTGTGGCCGAGTCCACTATCTCAAACAGAAGTTGTAGTCTCCTTTCTTTCTCTATAGAGAGGGGTCAACACCATGAATTTGATGGGTTTCCCTGGAGGATGGAATGAGACCAGGTATCTAATGCACAGAATGCCACATACTGCATTTGAATTCAAAGTACACAATAAAATGCTCGCCTGAGACTAACAGGAGAAGAGTTGGATGGTTAGTTTGTTCATTTACTCTTGAACCTCATGGGTCCATAATCGCATGGATAACTTACATACCTTCCTTATATATGTATTCTATTTGACAAACACATATATAATATATTATACATATACACATATGCATATACATATATACATATATATATACATACATATATATATAGTCTTGACTTCATAACTGTAGAATATTAAGAGCATTAGAAAAGGGAGTAGAGTTCATGGATTCTAGCTTCAACTTGGTCCTTAAGGATCAGTGTAACCCACTCACTTCCCTCCCTAGTACTCAGCTTCTTCTCCAAAGAGCAGCTATAGTGCTGCCTGTACCATTTATCCACAGTAATATCAAAAGGGTAAAATCAAATCACTGGAATCCCAGCACACAATAAATGCTAGATGGTAGCATTATATTAACGATTTGCTGTGAGTTGAACCCTCTGCCAAAATACTCTAATCAATGTTATCTCATTGATTCATTTCAATAACCCAAATAGGCAAGACAAAATTGAAACTCATAGGAGCTGAGTTCATTGACTGAGGTTAGACAGTCTCAATGGCAAGGTTGGGATTTGACCTTCTCACCCCATACCCATGTGCTACACTAGTGGCCTATAAACTATAGGAGAAGAGTTAGCTAGAGTACTTGCCGGCATTCAGCACGTGCCTGTAGGAAAAGGTTGATGATGAAGCCACCATGGGTCTTTAGTTAACCGGTTACATCCTATTTTCCTATCCTAGGCTCATTAGCTATAGCACATTGCATTGTACAAAAGATCTGATTGTATAAAAAGGTTGCAAATTAATGCTGGATGCTCAGAACTCTAAATAAGGGTGCAGCAGGCTTCACAGAGAACAAACTCTCATTTTCATCCTGGAAATGGGAAATTTGGATGCAGAGCTATTGTGTTTAAATGCTCAATCTGCATTTCATACACAGCCATTGGATTCGTGGAAACAGTTTGGGGTGCAGAGAAGAAAGAGGGGAGGGAAAAAATTCCAAGACTGTATCATCCAAGTTCAGTCCTCAAGCAAGGAAAGTGGGGGACAAGATGCCTGTGGATGACTGTCCAGAAAAATCAGCTTCTAGTGTTTTCAAACCAATGTGCCCACAAAAGTCCTGGGCCTAGAGCAATCTCCAGGGCTACCTGGATTCACTGGAGTCAGTGCAGGGGGACTGGAGTGCTTGCCTTCCTCTACGTCTGAAAAACAGGCTCTTGGCAGAGAGACCTGAGCGTGGCACGGAATCAGAAAGCAGGTTTGTAAAGGGGACCTGCAGCCTGCTTTTCCTTGAGCTCTGTCACAGGGAGCTAGCTCTTTCTCTGGAGCTCTGGTTTTCTGGAATGGCTGTGAGGGAGGGACAGGCAAGTATAATGTATACCAGATGCCATCATGTCTAACTGTGACGACTAAGGTAATGTATTAAAGGAGCTACCATCACTGAGACTTCACCCTCAACTAATAGGCCTCAGCTTTTGTCACTTGTGGGAAGGAGAAAGAATTGAGTTAGGAAGCCGTAGGACCCTCTGTCTGAAGGCAAAGTTATCATAATGGAACTTGACTTGTGACGAGAGATGTGAAGAAGAGTTTCCATTTCCTCCTGTCCTCCCGACCAGGTCCTCTTTTCTCTTCAAAGTTCTTCCCCTACACTGGTTGCCTCCTGTGTGCATTGGTTAACCTAGTCATAGAGACTTCTGTTCAGGGCATTGAGGCTGGAGTCTGCCTGCCTCAGACTGTCAACCTTAGATTCCACCCCTGCATAGACCAGCTGCCCCCAGTTTATCACAGGCTGACACGTCACAGTCAGCAGGTGACTGAGAAAGATTCCCAGTGCCGAGTGACTTAGCTTTTCCTGTTTCAGTATTTCAAACCAGGGGTAAAGATTCTAGATGCGGAGCAGGTGGGAGGATGGGTGTGAATGGGTGAGAAAGAGGAAAGCTAGACCTAGAGGACCAATGTATCCTTTGAAGATGGTTTGTGGGTGGTGTGGGAAACAAGGCAGGGTCGCCGGTGGCTTAGCTTTCCAATTTGAGCGAGACATTCACAAAAAGCCTGGCCTGACAAGGTCCTTTGAATCCTAGGTGACTTTGACCTCTGGGAAGTTGGGGGTCATCATTCCTCTAAAAATTAACCCAATGCATCATTCACACGTTAGATATAAGAACAGCACTTTCAGGGAAAAGTAAACCTTTTTTTACTTAGTGGGAGTATACCAAACTGCCCATTCAACATGCGCTTTATTGGTTACAAGGTAAAATGCCAATTTTTCTCAACAATATCGGCTGCTCCTATCAATGGGATAATTTATTACTCAATTACCTTATTTGTAAATGCATTGAAAACCTCTCTACCCACCATGAACAAATGGCCTTGGAGGAAAAATGGGAGATAAATGTTCTTAATTACTAACCCCACCTAAAATCCCATCAGCTGAGGCTGTTGAGCTAATTTTAGTTGCTCCCTGAGGGACTTGGAGAGAAGAAGGTGAAAACACAGTAAGAGGCACAAATTGTAACTAAGTAGTGCTCCTTAGCTCTTGCTGTTTCCAGGCCCTGTTCAAGCTGTGGTTATGTGGACTTGTGGACCCTTTCTAGAGGGGGAAGCTGGGAAGCAGGCAGTGTCCCTAAAGAAAGCAACTTGGGGAAGAGGAAAAGTGCATACAGAGACAACGTTGCCCTATTGGCCATCAGGAACTGATGTCTCTCTGATGCTCACCCAAGCACTCGGCATATGAGTGGTCAAAACTGATTAGCATAATCGTTTCAGGGTTCCCCTTCATCAGAGTTTAAACATTAAGGATTTGTTTTACTTATTCCCCTGCAAATCTAACAGACTCCTGTTGATTAATTTTAAAAAAGGAATAGCTACTACAACTAGTCCCGCCATCCACGACCCCATCCAAATTGTGGAACGAAGCACCTTTGTTTCTCACAGGAAGGAAAAGGAAAGAAGGAACTAGCAGCTTCCAAACGATCTCATTTTAGCAGCTGCTTGGTAAGAGAGCTGCAGCATCACCCCCATTTTATAGGGGAGGAAATGAGTTCAGCGAATATAAGGAACCTGTGCAAGGTGACCCTGCCAGCTAATGGTAGAGTCAGTGTTCGGAGTCAGGTCAGACTGATTCCAAAGAACTCGTCTGTTCCATTCTGTTCCATTGCTTTTCCTTGGGATCTGTGCACCCTGCTATCCACCCAGGCTCGATTTTAAATAGGTCTTCTGGCCTCAACAAGAGTCATGTTCTTGGACACAGTACACTTGACCAGTCATCATTCTCCAGCTCTCAGAAGCACATTTGGGATGAGAGGAGCAATAAATCAGTTTCTGAAATCTGAAAATTTGATTTTGACTATCAGGTGTCTATTGATCAGCCACCATGTTTTCATTGCTGTTTGGATGCCAGGGAAGAATCCAAGGTATTAATATGGAGAAAAAAGAAATAAATGCCTTCTGAGATATGAAAATGGCTATATTTTACTACTAATATTCTCTATTAGTAGTATTAATGCTACATTAATAAACTAGCACTCACTGTTAATACTTTCTCAGGATGAAGTTAGCTAGCAGCAGATAAGAACAAGAATAAACCGCAGTAATGAAAAGACAAGCTGGCGAAAAGATGAGCACATCAGCAAAAGACCCGGTCACCTAATCAATAGATTCAATATGTAGCAAAGCCTGCTTTCAGACAGCTTGAGGAAAGGAAGGTTTGTCTAATAAATTGTAAGGAGATGGTGGGGAAACTCTCTGGGAAAAATAAGAGTTTAATCTTCCCTTCACTTCTGGATACAACACAAAGTCTAGAGATAGTAAAGATTAAACATTTAAAAATTGAATTATAAAAGTACTTGAATGAAACAAAGGAGTTAGTTTTTCCCCCCCAATCAAAGCTGTTGAGGAAAACCAGATAAACTTGACCTCATAAAAATCTTTACCTCTCTACATGGCAAAAACATAATTAAAAAAGTGAAATTTTTTAAAAAAGAAGCAAAGTCAGAGACAAATGATAAGTATTTTATAATACATGCGGTACACAAAAGCGCATTTTTAATTTGTAAGATGCACTTACAGTTTAATAAGAAGGAACTTCAACAACACAGTGTGTAATGGATGAGAAAAGGCAATTCTCAGGAGACAGAAAAATGATCGTAAATAAATGAAAAAATAATAAGGCTCAAAGAAATGTGAACTAAATGCACAAACAGCAGAAATAGATTTCTTTTTAACTTTCCACATTCCCAGAAAACAGAAATTTTGGTTGTAATCATCAAGACCTCAGGAGACTAAATCTCCTTGTTCGTTCATTGGCACACACTCTTCTCTTCCAGGGCAGTTCAATGGTATCTGCCAAGCACTTGAGAGGCCTGGTAGCATAGCTCAATGGTAGAGCGCTTAATGGGTTGGATCTCCAGCACTGAAGCAGCGGTAGCAGCAGTAACAACAATAACAATGGGGTTCCTATCCTTTGACTTAAAAATTCCACGTTTAGGAACTTATTCTGTAGCCTAACTTATGAGGGCAAAAATACACATAAATACACATATTCACATAAAAGGCACACACCCTGAAGCTGTGTAAAGACAATAATTTGAGACCGAATGGAAGAAATATCGTCATTAAAAAGCAATGTGCAGCGAGGTTTGTAGATTATGCTCCCATTTATGTAAAAGCCAAGGCTGCAGAGAAGATGCGTGCACACGCATCTATATGCATAGACGATTTATGCAAGAATCCACTATAATTTGTTAGTTACTGCACTTAGGCACTTTGTGTTTTCTATGACACGAGGATATTATCTTTTGAACTAAATATTTTTCAAAACTATGATACCATACTATGGTAGTGCTTATATGAACATACCCATGCCTTAAAATTCTTAGGGCTACGCACTCTAAAGGTACCCCTTTACCACTAGATGAAGGATAACCCCCGAAACCATCCATATATTGTAGAGTAGAAGTTTCCACATGAATGGTTGTTGTGCTTTTAGTATGCATTGATTAAGATGGCAGCTTCTATAAAACCTTCGAGCAAGACTTGCTTTAATGTTTGGTTAATACTTACGGAACACTGCATGCCCAGCGCTCTTCTAAGCATATAAATTTAGGTGCTGTTGGTATCTACATTATCTACACAAAGAAGCTGAACCTTAGAGATCCTAAGAAACCTTTGTATTTTATGCTGGAACCCATTGTTATTCACCAGTATTTTCCCTACCTTCCATAGATGCAGTTTTAGATTCAAGTCAGAACCAGTAACAACACATAATTGATTTACACACACACACACACACACACACACACACATTTTTAGACATCACATAGCTCGGGAGTCTTGCTGCTATAAACCACCAGTTTAGACAGACATAAGGGTCTGTAGAGGTTCGGAGGTGAGGGGAGCTGATATTGATAATAGGGGGAGGGCACTACATCACGTTTCTCTAAGTGGGACCCGAAGAATGGGCAGTTGGGAGAAGCAGGATATGAATAAGAGGATCAATATGAATGAAGCCCGGGATGCGGGGCTGGTGCGCACGCCTTTTCTAGCCCAAGCGGGTTTATTGTGACTGGTGAGTTTTTACAGTGGCAGGCAATAAAGATCGCAAAAGCTAATGCTGAAGAAAGGACGAAGATTCTGTGAGGAGACTCCAGTCCCTTCCCTCTGCACACCAGGCTGTTATTTAGGAGATAAGAAATTGGGCAGAGGCTTTTCATAAGCAAAGGGTATGAGTGAGGGAGAGTGGCAAGCCTCGCACCTCTTCCCTCGCCCCACACCCTCTACCTCCCTAAGCAAGGCTGTGAGAAAGCCATTCACAGCTCCTTGTGACTAGTCCCTTCTGTTCCAGTGGTCACCTGCCCTCCCAACAGCCACTATGAGAGCTGTGTGAGCGTCTGCCAGCCTCGCTGTGCCGCCATCCGCCTGAAGAGTGACTGCAATCACTACTGCGTGGAGGGCTGCCAGTGTGACACGGGCTATGTCCTCAACGGCAAGAGCTGCATCTTGCCCCAAAACTGCGGCTGCTACTCGGATGGCAAATACTATGAGGTGGGTATAGGAGGCAGCTGGCCTCTTCCTCCATGCCAGGCTGGCTTCTCTACAAGGCCAAGGGGGCAGTCAGAACTGCCCAGGTTTCCTGCTCTGTTATGACGAACGTGGGGCTTACTGTAGGGTAGGTGAGCTGACACCAGAGCCGGGTAGTTAAGGGGTGTTCTGGGGAGGCCTTTGCTCTCTGTGAGGTTTGGAATTGCAGCCAGGCCTCACTCTTCTGCCTCCTCTGCTGGGCAAGGCCCCCTCCTCTCTCTCGTGCCTTTCTGACTGCCTCCCTGTAAATCTTGCTCTGAAAGCTTCCGACAGGACTCTAGTTTGGAAATGCGGTGGCTGTGAATCTGACATTTGTGGCTGTCTCTGTTAAGAATGTTTTAAAGCAGAAAATATGGGGCTAGGGGCTGGGAGGAGTGGCCTGCCCTCTCTGGCTATTGAAGCACCCACACGTGTGCCATTTGTCACTCCGCTATCATCCCTAGAAAGTTGAGTCTGGACCGCTTGCCTCCAGCTTTCATCCCACCATTTGCTTCTCCCGGGATGGGGGAAGGAGAACAGAAACAGAATGCCGACCAAGAAGCCACTCTTCCACATTTCCCAAGAGAACATACTGGCTTGCTAAATCATTTTACTATTTAGATTTGGTAGAAGAGGCAGTACTAGGGATAGAACTCAAGTCCTCAAACACGTTCCACCATAGAGTGTTCCACCATGGGGGCACATCTCTAGCCCTCTGGTAGTTACTGTTCCATACCACCAAGCTAAAGAAGCCTTGACGAGAAGGTCTTCAGCCAGTCCTGTTGCCTCAAGACCAATCTTTACTTACATGTGAGTGAGCAGACAGTTAACTCCACACGCTGAGCATTCATTGGCCGTGTGCCAGCCACTGTTTGAGTAGCATTCAGAGGACAAGGAAGTGTATTCCCTTAAGGGACTTAAAAATACCTATTCGCGAGAGAAACAAAAATTGTGCTTTAAAGAGGGGAACAATTACAAAATAGCATATCAACAAGTGAAAAATGATGCCCCACAGAGCAGATCAATTTTAAATGAAGGTAGGAGAGCTTGCCAGAAATCTAATTGAAGTGTCTGAACTGGCACTCGACTAGGCAAAAATAAATAATGTCTCCTTTCTGTAAAGATGCTTTGACTCATTTGAGATTGGCTGAGCAGCCTTTATTTGGGGAATAAATAAAAGAATAGAAATGTAGGCATTATGCTTAATTTCGTTTTCATTGGAAAAAACATTTGGAGGTTACATCAGAAAGACAGGGTGAACATAACATAGAACAGTAGAATTAGACAGAGGGCTTCTCCAGAGAACTGGGGCTTAACTTAACTCTTAAGAAGATCATTTGAAAGGCAGAGGAAGAAAGTCATTTCAGTGTTCTCCTCATTGGGGAGCGATTATAACCAGGTTCCAGACTTAAAGAGCACACTTCTAAACTCTGCTCCTAGCCTGGAGACGGCCCAAATATGTCTGTCTATTCGCTGTGTCATGTACCCCTCCACAGGGATCCTAAGTGTCAACGTGGCCGAAGGGAACAGGATTTGAGCTTGGCCTTGGCTGTCTCACTGTTGGAGGATGACATTGAGCCAACTGGCTCATTTCCCTGACCTTCTGCCTCCTATGAATGAAATGTAGCCGACCGTGGCTTCTCAATAGGGTCATCCATATGCTCCTTGCTAGTTGCCCAGCCTGGCACCAGGCATCCGGTTCTTCAGTGATTGGTAGTGCTGTTTTTATCGTGGTGGCTCTTATTCTTTTGAGGAACATTTTGTAAATAAAAGAAAAAATCCAGACATGTTAGCATATAGAACACTTGGACTCCCCCCAGAAAGTCTCATAACAACCCTTGGCAGTTATTAGTTCTATCAACATTATTATCTGGTTTTTCATCGGAAAGTCAGTGGGTTTTGACAACAGCTTCTATCCAGGAAGTGACAAAGTCACAGAACAAATAATCCACATCCATTTGCCTCAATTCAAACAAGCTCGGAGGCTTGTTTATCCAGCAGATTTCTTTGGAAATAAAGAGAGAACACATCTAGTCATTAGCATGTAGGGTAATCACCCAGCTGTCGTTGTCGTGTCTAATTAAGGTAAAGAAAGCAGCATGGGGCCAGGCACTTCCCTTTGATGCTGGTTTTGCAATCAAGTTCTTCTGTGGATGAATTATTTACCCCTGATCATATCTACAAACATCAGGTTATCTTTTCCTTCCCACCAATGTAAAGTCTGTGTTCTTATCAAACAGAGGCCAGGCCAACCACTCAATTATTGTATAAATCTGATAAGAGAAATGAAGCCAGTTTGTGAGGCTTCTGGGACCCAGGATGTGTTACAGACCTAGAAGGAGCGGGGACCTGGCTCCTGATGTCTTCACTTGGAGGATGAATGACGCACTGGTTGGAAGAGCTTGCCCTCTGCTCACCCTTGAATCTGAGTCGCAATCAGTCAGTCTCAGGGTATTGTGAAATCTGTAGTGAAAGAAGAAAACAGGGACCCGAGAGAATCATCGGCCCCTTTGTGCATCTTAAGACATCTTTTATGTCTGCTAAATTGATATAAATTACACATCTCTGATTCAAAAATCTGAAATACAAAATGCTACAGAATATAAAGCCCTTTGAGCACTGGCCTGATGTGATAGGCAAAAAAATTTCACA